>JZLH01S0500341.1:50804-61539 GCA_001188425.1 Eucidaris tribuloides
CAAATAATGGACTGAATTCGGGATTGGCATGACCCGAGTGTGGGTAGTAGCCGAGTGAATTTTTCCACTCTCGTGAAAGTGTCAGTATGCTGTCGTAAAACTCGTGGATATTTTTCCGGGGTCTGTCAGGATCACACGATTCGTGTGAGTCATGAGTTAGAAACGACCGCACATCTGGGGTACAACGACTAAGCATTCTGGACTAATGTAGGAGGTATCACCGTAGATAATGTAAAACCTGTAAGATGTCTGAACATTACTGAGCGACACGGACGAATCGAGGTCCAAGCTTCGGTTGTAGGTGTACAGATGTATGACACTGGGCCCGCACTGGACCCCCCCCCCCCCCCCCCCCCCCCCCGGGTCAATGCATCATGATAATGATATTAGGGGGAATATAGAGCGAAATATGCAACAGACCCTCGTCCAATTTGGCTTGAAGTAATTTCATCATAAAATAATATTGTTATGCCTGGTTATGTCAAAATTCGAAAAACAACAGTGGGTACTTCGGAATTCTATCCATTTAATTTTCTAATGACATATTGCAGATTGGTGCTTGTTTTTATTAATGTTGGGGCCTAGTATTGGATAGTAATGTTAGACTTCCATTCAGTTTGTAACACATTGCGGTGTTATATCTAAGTTAATCGTAATTTTCTTCAATGATATAGATCTAGGTCTGTTGAGATATAGTATAGGCTATAGCGGAAAATGTGTAATAACTTGCATTCAATGTCATGAGCATCAACGCTGCTGACGGAGATATTTTTGATAACACTAGAATGGAGTTGTATCTCTGCTCTGCATCTGCAAGCTGTACATTGAATCTAATGTTAATTCTCATATCTCTCCTTTTCTAGGTACATGTATGGTAAGGTAACACACTCACAGGAGTGGTACATGTAGCATGACTGCATGTGATTCTTTTTCTAGGCCAATAATTAATAGATATATGAAATGATGTCAGCTTCAATGAATGAAACCAATTTTTTTTTCTAGTTCAGGCATGGACCTTTGGCTCAAAACAATTTTGTTTCTTGAATGAAAAAAATTAAAAACAACATAGGTGGCTGACTTTTGGAACCCTGTGAGTTTTATGACTAAAAGTAAAAATGCCAACATTTTCCCCACACTACTAATTACTGCATCCATTTGGGCAATCAGCCCCAGCCCAGGCCCACGCTTGGGTGCGACCCGTAGTGAAGACGGTCGCCTTTATGATCACTCGCACGGTACCTGTGGTTTGGACCTCAGTTTGCTGCAAGACATGAATTTTTTGGAATGAAACATGTTATGTTCAAAAGCTGTAATTTATTACATTTCAATGGAAAGCGTCCTTTCAAGAGTTCGAATTTGAGTTTCAAATTTGAATTTCAACTTACCGATAATTTGTCTGTCAGTGAAATCTTGGTGGACAACTTTCAGGCGACTTTTGCTTGGTTGACGGGCGCATGTGCCGTGCGCGCTAGTTCAAGCATTGGCATCAATGGGGTGCCGGTGCTATTCTACCGTGCGTTGTGGATGACACGGCGAGGGTGTCCCGCATTGTAAAGGGAGATGGTCCAGCTACAATTGCCGAGCTATTGGGTAAAACATCATCATCTGTACTACCCCATAGTTCTATGGGTGCCCAGGCCTATATACACAGTTTACTTACTAATTTGCCAACAGAATTCAAATTAGAAATAAAACTTTTGAGGGAGTTCCTCTCCCCAAAACTTGCTCTTGCAGCTGCAATATGTTTTAACTTAAAGACTGTTCTTTCTATTTGTTTTACTCTCTATGCCATATTTACCTCTCCTGCCTGTTTAGATTTCTAGAATTTGCTGCAATTGTACTTTTGTACAGAAATATTGCAATATCAATAAAAGATAACCTTCCACTTGTTTTAGTGTAGGCCCCATATGTACCAACCCCTTAACTCTTTGATATACCCTCTGCAGCGAGGTTAGTTTTGAACTGATGTCTGACCACCAAATTTTCTCAACATTTAAGTTACTATTGTTAATTATTTGGTGAGGGATTTTTCAACAAGAGTATCAAAAAATACCTTCTGCACAACACATGCATTCTAAGGTATATTTTAGATCTTGAGAGCAGTGAGCTCAACTGACTTCATTTTGACAAACTTGTACAGTAAATTAAATTCAAATTCAATAATACCACAAATACTGTACATGTATAACAGAAATGACATTGAAGCCGCAGTTTAAAAATATGTGAGCACCATAATCCCTCTTGCTAAGTGTGTTTGATAAGGTCTAAAATGAAGCCCTGAAAAAAATGTATTTCAAAATGATTAGTTAGTGCTTTAAAAATGTGAAAATCTACAAACTTGTAATTGGGTTAACTGGATTAACCATGCATTTTTTTTTTTTAATTGAGGCTCCACAATGTTAGCCTATGACCCCGTTTACAGTGCAGAGCCGGCCTCGGGCCGGCCCGAGGCCGGCCTGAATTGCGGTACTCGGGCCCGCATTTTTGTGCGTTTACAGTGCAGCCTGGGGCCGGCCCCGGTAAAGTTTTCCGTCGCATCGTCATCAGGGCCCACAACTGGCAAACACACACACAGCACACACACACACACACACACACACACGCACGCACGCACGCGCGGACAATAGCTATATAGATAGACACATAGAAAGATAGTAGATAGATAGAAAGATAGATAGATAGAAAGATAGATAGAAAGATAGATGAAAAGAAAGATAGAAGGATAGATCGAAATATAGATAGAAAGAAAGCTAAAAAGAAAGATAAATAGAAAGATAGCCACAAAGATAAATGAAAAGAAAGATCGAAAGATAGAAGGATGAAGAATGATAGAAAGAAAGATAGATATTATGAAGATAGATAGAAAGATAGATAGAAAGACAGATATATAGAAAGATAGCAGGATGGATAGAAAGAAAGATAGAAAGATAGATATAAAGATATAGAAAGAAAGATAGAAAGAAAGATAGATTAAAAGAAAAATAGAAAGATAGAGAGATGGAAAGATGAAAAGAAAGATAGAAAGATGGATAAGAAAGATAGATAAAAAGAAAGATAGCAAAAAGATAGAAAGAAAGATACATGGAAAGAAAGATAGAAAGATTGATATTATGAAGATAGATAGAAAGATAGAAAGATAGATATAAAGATATAGAAAGAAAGATAGATTAAAAGAAAGATAGAAAGATAGGATAGAAAGATAGAGAGATGGAAAGATAAGGATAGATGGAAAGATAGAAAGAAATATAGAAAGATAGCCAGAAAGATAGGATAGATAGAAAGATGAAAAGATAGATAGATAGAAAGAAAGAAAGATAAAAAGATAGAAAGAAAGAGAGATAGAAAGAAAGATAGGTAGCAAAAAGATAGAAATAAAGAGAGATAGAAAGATAGATGGAAAGAAAGATAGAAAATAGATAGAAGGAAAGAAAGATAGAAAATAGATAAATGGAATGAAAGATAGAAAGATAGATTGGTTGATTGACTGATTGATTGATTGATTGATCAAAACAACGTTACCCTATTATAATACACACCAACGCGATGCACAGTTGATCGCTACGGTTGAGTGGTTTTGGCCCCGCATGTGGGTCTGCTTGCGTTTACAGTGACAAAAGGCCGGCCTCGGGCCGGCCCGAGGCCGGCCTTTCGCTCACTGTAAACGGGGTCTATGTCTTTAATGCATAATTGAAATGTATGGATTGATATAAATTACAATGACAGTAAAAACAATGGTCAATTTTTCATATGTCATCGTAAATGATGAAGGAAAATGGGGAGGTGATAGACAAGAATCAAATGATTTATCAAAGACTATCCCTGAGCCATTATTATCAAAGTTATTTTAGGAAGTCAATGGATCACTAGTGGAATATTACTTGCCCATGGTACAGAAGTATGCAAACTAGTGCAGCCTTTTCAGTTTTCACAGTGAAACTTCAATCCATTTCCAGGCTTTTCTTTGTTATTAACACATCTTTACACTACTCTATTAATCACATGCTTGTGTACATATAGTAGTGAACACAGTAAATCCGGCATGTATTTTCTTATTGAAATAATGTTACTTTTTTTTAATAATAACCATGCTATTATTTTCTTGAAATGTTTAAAAATGTGGATGGTGATATTTGCACTTCAGTACTATTACATGTAGTTAAAATTGTTATTTGAAACATAGTATAAAAAATGTTTTCAACTGAAGGTGATCAATTAATGGTCAAATAACCTCAGTTGCCAGTATCTCCTTGGAATGCACCTTGATATATGTATGTACATGTATGTCCTTGTTTGCTGGTGCATATGTCATTACAACAAATAATTTTGCACACACATGTACATGTATGTGCATAACACATTGATAGTTTCATGTACTTGTCTTGTTTCTTTTGTCATCACCAGGTTTTATACATTCAAGCATGTTGTACTGCGTCATCCATCATGGGAAAACTTTTCAAGAAGGTTTTCTTTGGCCAGCTGAGAGCTGCCGAAATGGAGGTAAGCAACAGCAAAACATTTCTGTGAATAAAACCTTTTTTTTTTCATACCACTACCTGGTGATGCCAACCTCATGATATTTATTAGTGGCAATTGTGGTTTAAGTCAGGATTTATCTGTACTAGTAAGCATGTAAAACTAAACACTTACTTGATTTGAAAATAATTAAAATTTCATATATTCCAGTAACAGTTCATGTCATCAGCTGAATCACAAATTATTCAAATTGTGATTTAGTGTTTCCTTCACAAACCAGGAAATGTGTAAATCAGATATTTGCTTTCCTATAACTGTTTCCTATTTGAATAAATGATACCAGAAATCATCATAGTTGCTGTGTAGGGGAATTTTGCGAACTGAATGTGTCTTTTTTTTCCTGATTATCTTTGAGTGTAGTTTGTTTAAAAAGGAAATAGGTACGTTTACTTATGATCATTTAATATGACACAGATACCAGTACCAGTCTAAATCCTGTTTGATTGTAGTACAAGGTTCATTATGGGGTTTGTGGTTGTGCAAACTCATGTTGACATACAAGGTATTTTAACCTGTCAAACACTGATAATTTCTTTTTTACCAGTTTCTTTTGTTTAATTTTTGATTAAATCTAGACTTTTGTCCATGTCATGTGGCATTTTAATATGAACATTCTTTCAAATATGTTTTTCAAACTGGTGTGTTTTGTCAAAAATGCAATATAATTATGTGTGTAACTTTAATCAATCATACATAGTCTTTGTATGATATCTGCATTTGGTCTTCTTCTAATCTGCCAAGAAGCATAGGGGCGTAAGATTGTAGCACATTCTGAAGATCATACTACAATGGAAGAAACCAGAACATGATATAGTCATACATGTATCAGTGAAGTGACCCTTGATCCCTTTGCCAAAGAATGTTCTAAATGTTTATATCACATGGGCTACCATGGGTTTAGAAAACAATACAGTTGTTTACAAAAGTTTTACACACTAAACAGCTAGGTCCTGTTGCATAAAACTATTACCAGAGAAAATATCTCAGTAAAATACGAAGACTCTAGTTAGCGGTCTTGTTAAATATAACCAACATTTTTTCTTTGGTAAAAGTTTAATGCAATAGGCCCATGGGTGTGACAGTGCCATCAAAAAGATGAAAAGTTCCCCAATCTACAATGTTAGTCACATTCAATTTTTTGAGTAACCATACCAAAAACATGTTAGGGTTCATGTGATATGCTAACTCTACACAGAGTTTACCAAGTATGCATTCACTGTTGACTTGAAGGCACCCATGTTTGGTATATCAGGAAACACTGATGCTGGGAGAGAATTCTAAACCAGCGTAGGAAATACACAGGGGCTGAGGGTGATTTAGCCCCCCAAATTAACAAAATAGCCCTTAATTATCCTCATAAGGTTCAATGTATAATGTAATGGCATCACTAAATCAGGCTTGAAAGTATCTTCCCAAAATAATTTTTTTATTTCCTGCCCTGTTCCAAACTCTGCTTGTCGTAGGTATGAAATACAATGGAGAGTGTGTTGGACCTAGGAATGCTCACAGTATATGGGTGACTACTCATGGATGAGCGAGTTACTCTCACAGTACATTGGCAGGGAGGATTTTGGACATTTCCAAGGATGGTTGCGGGAAAACGTGTCGATAAAATGTGCATACTGTTGCAAAGTTTCTTCCTGTGCTCCAAAGGAGCATATTTGCTGATATGTTTTATCCCTTTGAATCCAAAGCCTGCTTATAGCTGGCTAGTAACTGTTTTGTTCTTTACAAATTAAATTACATTTGGCATTTGCTGGAAGCAAAATGCAATGTGTCTTTACCAAAATACTGGATTTGAGATCAAAAGGAAGCAACAAACGGATGTCTAAACTTGTAAACATGTATCATTTGCTAATCATAATACATTACAGAAGGCAATGCAAAGGGGCTAATCGTGACTCTTGTATTTTATTTATGGCGAAAGTTTGTGACATCATATTCATGTTCCATTGTGTCAGGGGTGTCAAAACTTTTTCGGTGAGGGGGGGGGGGTAGGCGATGTACCTAGGGTTGTACCCAACAGAATCCTTCTCTCAGTCACAGTAAGTAAACAAGCCAAAAAAAAACTCCATTATTTCATTTTACATGACAGAATCCTGTGTGCACCAATGGGCAACAAGTCGACAAGTAAAAAAAAGTCCTCCATTATTTCACCCAAGAGAATCAAAAAATAACCCAACATTCATGACCAATGGTGGAGGGTGGAGATTTACCACCCCTCCCCACTAATGATGCCCCTCCATTTAGTAAGTAATGAGTAGGGATGAAACGTCTTTCTGCCAATAATCTTCAAAATGTTTAACTTCTAATATGTGTCATTATGTTGTTATATCTTTTAGCATCTTATCGAGAGGTCATGGTATGCCGTTACAGAGACCTGTTTGGCCTTTACAGTGTTCCGGGATGACTTCAGTCCTCGTTTCGTTGCCATGTTTACGTTGCTGTTGTTTTTAAAATGTTTCCACTGGTTGGCAGAGGACAGAGTAGATTATGTGAGTATCCCACAATTTTGTTTTCAAAGTTTCAAATGTCAGAAGCTGGATTTTTTTTTCCATGAATATTTCATGTATCAAACTTACTGATTTCCTCCTTGTGATTTGTCCATAGCTTAGAAACGGCACAGAGTGAGAGTCAAATACCCAACGTTAGATATTTTAGAACCAGTCGTCTTACTAACCACGCTTAACGTCAAGCACAACAACACATTGAAAAACTCGACTGAATTACCGTCACAGAATTTACTCTGTTCACTAGTTACTTAGAAGCCGGATTTCTGCTTTCTACTGCTACTAGTTTGAAGTAACGCTAATTTTAAGTTTGCAATTTTGTGGTTAAAACTCACCAAGTACCCGCTGTAGATCGCGACATGGCTTACGTATGCTAGTACAGTATCGTACGGTACATACGTACAGTAATATCGCTGCGCAGCGCAAACGGGCAAAGGTCAGACTATGGTAGGCAAACTGTGCTAGAAATAGCAGGCAGTTGAAGGACTATTTTGTGGATATGGGGAATAGCCTATTCTATGCCTGTGATCAATCAGATGCAAGGATTCTTGATATGAGGTATATAATGTAAACTGCAACATCGACAAATGTTTCTCCTCTATGTTCTCTGTAGCACTAAAGATGTGACAAAGTTATCATAATTACTGTTTTTATTTCTCACAGATGGAAAGGAGTCCTGTTATATCCTGGGTTTTCCACATCAGAGTAATAAGTAAGTAAGAAGTTAATAATGATAATAATAATAGTCCATTCTTATATAGCGCATAATACCTATCGGAGATCGGTCTCTATTCACTTGGACATTATTACCCTGGTCACTGGGATACAGTTCTAACCTGCACAAAGATGAGCACCATTTCCACTCCCTGGGGAGTATTCCTAGCTGAGCTGCCAACTGGTAGTGCATCAAGCCAGACAACCCTGGGGAGTATTCCTAGCTGAGCTGCCAACTAGTAGCGCATCAAGCCAGACAAACTAAATCAATCTCACCCTACCAGGTACCCATTTCCAACTAGTAGCGCATCAAGCCAGACAAACTAAATCAATCTCACCCTACCAGGTACCCATTTATACTCCTGGGTGGAGAGCAGCAAAGCAGATTAAAAATGTCTTGCCGAAGGACATTAATGCCGGGCGGGCGTTGGGCTCGAACTCGAGACCTCTAGATTATCAGGCACACGCCTTACCAATCTTGCCACAGTATGCATTCTCTTCTGTGCTTGTTTGTGTGTTTAGTTAAGGTTTGAAGTGTTTGGAATTTGGATTTTTTTTTGGGGGGGGGAAGGAGTTCAGCAGAACTCCACATCCAAGTTTATTGTAAGCCCTAAAGGCCTCCGCACACTGTACGATCCGATTTCGACCCGATTCCGATTCGACGAGTTAGTCGAGTCGGGATGTGTGCGGTGCTTCTGATCCGACTTGCATTCGCAGTAGGTTTTTGGCATGCCGAATTCCTACGATTAGTCGTACGACTTGCTTGCGATTTTCTGGATTCATTGTAATTGACGTAAATTACGCTCATAATACCGAGTCGTACGACAAAAATCGCATAGTGTGCGAGAGGCCTTTAGTGAGCACAAAACAGAAACCTTAGATATTCCCATTACAATAGAGTTAATGCAATGCATAATATTGTAGGCAACATGCTGCCCATCACAAGAAGATAACATGGATGAATAAAAAATAATATGTTTATTGTTTATCTGTGAAAAAAGGTACATGCTGCATAAGTTTACATACTCATTGCCTGTCAGATATTGTTGTAGCTTCCTTTTATGGAGATGGCAGAGAATTATCACAAATTCATGAAATACAGCTTTCTTTGTGTTCTCAGTTGGGTATATGTGTAATGCCATTGATTTCAGGTGTAGTAAAAAATTATGATATCAGATTATCTGTAACAATGATCCCTTCCCGGCCTAAAGTATAAAAGTATCTCAAAATGTTAATATATTGCAATATGCCAGGAATATATTTGCTTATAAGATTGTGATGCTGCTTACTTTTAAAGGTCTAATGTGGAGGAAGATTGAAAAATCACCATCTTTTGACTCAAATTATGAAAACAGGGCACTGTTGTTTCCAACAATGCAACATAAGCCCACGTTAGTTGTGTAGTGAAATACAATATTCATTTTTCTCCTGTAGACTGTACACCATGGCATTGGTACTGAAACAATGTATATTCTTTAACACGTGTGTGTATTGTAAGACAAGCTCTTATTGAACCACCACTTGATAGTGTACCTCTATCTTAGACTACACTCTATTTTTTCTCCTCCTTCTTCCAGTGTTGCTGTTAGTGCTAGGACTGCTTGATTTCATGTTCATCAGTTATGCCTACCACAGTACCCTGACGAAAGGGGCATCGGTGCAGCTGGTGTTTGGCTTTGAGGTGAGTGGGGATGTGGTTATGATAGATCAGCTCAATTCTCTCAGTCCCAGTAAGTAAACAAGCCAAAAAAAAAACTCCATTATTTCATTTTACATGACAGAATCCTGTGTGCACCAATGGGCAACAAGTCGACAAGTAAAAAAAAGTCCTCCATTATTTCACCCAAGAGAATCAAAAAATAACCCAACATTCATGACCAATGGTGGAGGGTGGAGATTTACCACCCCCTCCCCACTAATGATGCCCCTCCATTAATAGTCATCATCAATGTCTTCTTTAAGTACATCCTCCACACCATAGACATACAGAGGGAGAGTTCCTGGGAGAACATCCCATCTACATGCTCCTTTTTAAAATGAATTTTGAATTTTATTGTGCTTTGTTGAGTGGTCCAAACTAACTTATCATCTTTTCTCTCTTGATGCCATTTCCTCTTCCCTAGTATGCCATCTTGCTGACAGTCATCATCAATGTCTTCTTCAAGTACATCCTCCACACCATAGACCTACAGAGTGAGAACCCCTGGGAGAACAAGGCCATCTACATGCTCTACACCGATCTCATCATGGGTAAGTCAATCAAATTCTCTTCATATTGTAGTCCATTGTAAATGTTTCTAGAGAATTTAGCTAGATCGAGATACAAAATATCAAGAAGTCACCTCACTTAAAGCAATGAAGAATGAAATAATGTGTCTAGAAAATGTGGACAGTGGAATTTTAAAATGTTACAAGAGATTCTGTATATTGTAATCAGGGTTGTAGCCAGACTTTTCTGAGTGGTGGAAATTTTGCTGCTGCCCAGACCATGTGAGCGTAGCGCAGCGATTTCATGGCGCGGTAGTAGACGGCTGATTATGATCAAGTCACTGCTAAGCAAGTGATATTGTACGTTTTAACAGTTACATTATAATAAGAAGTCATACGGTAGTATTCATGAACATTATCTGAGTCTGATGATGTTACTTTACTTGAAAATATTCTCATTTTCAAGCAAAAAAAATCATTGGTAATGAAAAGTAGTGCTGGGCAGGAGACTGGTCCTTCGCCCGGAGTGCTGGGCGGACAATTTGAGTAGTGGGCTGCCCTGCCCGGCGCCGCCCGGCGTAGCGACAACCCTGATTGTAATATTTGCAAATGTTATTGAAATAATAATATTGCTCGTGATTGTCATTTTCTGATAGAAAATAATGTGCAACTTGCCACTGGATGAGGCCAACTTTACGGGAGAGAATAATAATTTCATCTGGATAATACTTATATGTAGTACTAAAAAAAGTTTTGGGGCAGGTATATAG
>JZLH01S0500341.1:64467-80849 GCA_001188425.1 Eucidaris tribuloides
AATTTCTAAACCAGCGTAGGAAATACACAGGGGCTGAGGGTGATTTAGCCCCAAATTAACAAAAATAGCCTTAATTATCCTCATAAGGTTCAATGTATAATGTAATGGCCATCACTAAATCAGGCTTGAAAGATCTTCCAAATAATTTTTTTATTTCCTGGCCCTGTTCCAAACTTGCTTGTCGTACGTATGAACTACACTGGGAGAGTCGTGTTGGACCTAGGAAATGCTCACAGTATATGGGTGCACTACTCCATGATTGAGCGAGTTACTCCTCACATACATTGGCAGGGAGGATTTTGCGACATTTCCAAGGATGAGTTGCGGGAAAACGTGTCGATAAAAATGTGATACTGTTGCCCAAAGTTTCTTCCTTTGCTCCAAAGGAGCATATTTGACTGGATATGGTTGTATTTCCTTTGAATCAAAGCCTGCTTATAAGGCTGCTAGTAACTGGTTTTGTTCTTTACAAATTTAAATTACATTGGCATTTGCTGGCAAGCAAAATGCAATAAGGTGTCTTTACCAAAATTACATGGATTTGAGATCAAAAGGAAGCCAACAAACGGGATGTACTAAACTTGTAAAACATGCTATCATTTGCTAATCATAATACATTACAGAAGGCAATGACAAAGGGGCTAAATCGTGCTCTTGTATTTTATTTATGCGCGAAAGCTTTTGTGACATCATATTCATTTTCATTGTGTCAGGGGTGGTCAAAACTTTTTCGGTGAATGGGGGGGCGCGGGGGTAGGCGATGTAACTAGGCGTTGTACCCAACAGATCCTTTCCTCTCATTTCACAGTAAGTAAACAAGCCAAAAAAAAACTCCATTATTTCATTTTACATGACAGAATCCTGCTGTGCACCAATGGTGCAACAAGTCGACAAGTAAAAAAAAGTCCTCCATTAATTTCCACCCAAGAGTAAAAAAACATAACCAACATTTCATGACCAATGGAGCGAGGGTGCGAGATTTACCACCCCTCCCCACTAATGATGCCCCTCCATTTAGTAAGTTAATGAGTAGGGATGAAACGTCTTTCTGCCAATAATCTTCAAAGATGTTTAACTTCTGAATAATGTGTCATTATGTTGTTATATCTTTTAGGCATACTTAATCGAGAGGTCATGTATGCCGCTTACAGAAGACCTGTTTGGCCTTTACAGTGTTCCGGGATGACTTCAGTCTCGTTTCGTGCATTGTTTACCGTTGCTTTGTTTTTAAAATGTTTCACTTGGTGCAGAGACAGAGTAGATTATGTGAGGTATTCCACCAATTTTTGTGTTCAAAGCTGTTCAACATGTCAGAAGGCTAGGATTTTTTTTTCCATGAATATTTCATGTATCAAAACTTACTGATTTCCTCCTTGTGATCTTGTCCATAGCCTTAGAAACGCACAGAGTGAGAGCTCAAATACCCAACGTTAGGATATTTGAGAACCAGTCGTCTTACTAACCACGCTTAACGTCAAGCCACAACAACACATGAAAAACTCGACTGAATTACCGCTCACAGAATTTACTCTGTTCCACTAGTTACTTAGAGAGCCGGATTTCTGCTTTCTACTTGCTACTTAGTTTTTGAAGTAACGCCCCTTAATTTTTAAGTTTGCAATTTTGTGTGTAAAACTCACAAAGTACCGCTGTAAGATCGCGACATGGCTTACGTATGCTAGTACCAGTATCGTACGTACATACGCTACCCAGTAAATATCCCCGCTGCGCAAGCGCAAAGGGCCAAAGGTCAGACTATGGTAGGCAAACCTGTGGCTAGAAATAGCAGCCAGTTGAAGCGACTATTTGTGGATATGGGGAATAGCCTATTACTATGCCCTGCTGATCCAATCAGATGCAAGGATTTCTTGATATGAGGTACTATAATGGATAAAAACTGCAACATCGACAAATGTTTCTCCTCTATGTTCTCTAGTAAGCATTAAGATGCTGACAAAGTTAATCATAATTACTGTTTGATTATTTCTCACCAGGATGGCAAAGGGAGTCCTGTTATATCCTGGTTTTCCACATCAGAGCTTAATAAGTAAAGTAAGAAGTTATAATGATAATACATAAATGTCCATTCTTGATATAGCGCCGATAATACCTATCGGAGATCGGGTCTCTATTCACTTGACCATTAATTACCCTGGTCACTGGGGGATTAAGTTCTAAACCTGCACAAGATGAAGCACCCATTTTCCCATCCCTGGAAGTATTCCCTTAGCTGAGCTGCAACTGGTAGTGCATCCAAGCCCAGACCCCTGAGGGAGTATTCCTAGCTGAGCTGCAACTAGGGTAAGCGGCATTCAAGGCCAGACAAACTAAATCCAATCTCACCCTACCAGGTACCCCACTTTATACTCCTGGGTGGAGAGCAGGCCCAAAGCAGATTAAAAATGTCTTGCGGAAGGACATTAATGCCGGGGGCGTTGGCTCGAAACTCGAAGACCTCTAGATTATCAGGCAACACGCCTTACCAATCTTGCCACAGTAGCATTCTCTTCTGGCTTGTTTGTGTCTTTTAGTTAAGGGGTTTGAAGTGTTTGGCGAATTTCGATTTTTTTCTGTGGGGGGGGGAAGGATGTTCAGCAGAACTCCCATCCCAAGTTTATTGTAAGCCTAAAGGCCTCCGCACACTGTACGATCCGAGTTTCGACCGATTCCGATTCGGACGAGGTAGGTCGCATCCGGGATGTGTTGCCGGTGGTTCCTGATCCCGACTTGCATCGGCAGTAGTTTTTGGGGCATGCCGAATTCTACGATTAGTCGTACGACTTGCTTGCCCGATTTTCTGGATTCATTGTAATTGACGTTAAATTACGTCCTAATACGAGATCGTACACAAAAATCGCATAGTGTGCGAGGGCCTTTAGTGAGCACAAAACAGAACCTTAGATATTCGCATTACAATAGAGTTAATGCAATGCATAATATGTAGGCCAATCATGCCTGCCATCACAAGCAGTAACATGCCGATGAATAGAAAAATAATATGTTTATTTGTTTATCTGTGAAAAAAGGTACATGCTGGCATAAGTTTACATACTCCATTGCCCTGTCAGATATTGTTGTAGCTTCCTTTTATGAGATGGCAGAGAATGATCACAAATATTCATGAAATACAGCCTTTCTTGGTGTTCTTTCGCAGTTGGGTATATGTGTAATGCCATGATCAGCGTAGGGTTCAAAAATATGTATACAGGATAATTCTTTGAACCAATTGATTTTTCCCCGCCCTTAAAGTATAAAAGTTATCTTCAAAAGTTAAGTATATTGCCAATTTATGCCAGGAATAAATTTTGGCTTATAAGGCACTTGTGATGCATGCTTATTTAAAGGCGGGCGCGGCTCTAAGTGTGTGGGGGAAGATTTGAAAAATCCACCATCTTTACTCAAATTATAAAAGCACACTGTGTTTCCAAACCCAATTGCCAACCAATAAAGCCAACCGGTATTTGTGTAGGTGAAATACAATATTCATTTTTTCTCCTGTAGACTGTACACCTGTCATTTCGGCTACTGAAACATGTATATTCTTTAACAGTGTGTGTATTGTAAGACAAAGCTCTTATTGAACACCACTGATAGTGTACCTCTATCTTAGGACTACACCTCCTATTTTTCTCCTGCCTTCTTCCAGTGTTTGCTTTAGTGCTAGGGACCTTGCTGATTTTCATGTTCATCACGTTATGGCCTACCACCAGGTACCCTGACAAAGTGCATCGGGGGTGGGCCACTGTGTTTGGCTTTTGAGGGTGGGAGTGGGGATGTGGTTATTGATAGATTCAGCCTTCCAATTTCTTTCCAGTCCCCCAGTTAAGTAAACAGCCAAAAAAAAAAAGCTCCATTATTTCATAATTTACAGACAGAATCCTGTGTGCACCAATGCGGCAAAACAAGTTCGACAAGTAAAAGAAAGTCCTCCATTATTTCACCCAAGGAATCAAAAAATACCACAAACATTCATGACAATGGTGGAGGGTGGAGGATTTACCACCCCCCCACTAATGATGCCCTCCATTAACTTAGTTATATTCCAAAATGTCTCTTTAGTACATTCACACCATAGACATACAGAGGGGAAGTTTCCTGGGGGAGAACATCCATTCTTTACATCCTTTTTTAAAATGGAATTTTTTGGAATTTTATTGTGCTTCTGTTGAAGTGGGTTCCAAAGCTAACTTATCATCTTTTCTCTCTTGATGATTTTCCTCTTCCCCTAGTATTGCCATCTGCTGGGACAGTCATCATCCAATCGTCTTCTTCAAGTAACATCCTCCACCACATAGGACCTTACAGGAGTGAGAACCCCCTGGGAGAACAAGGCCATCTTACATGCTCTACCACCCCCGATCTCATCATGGGTAATGTCAATCAAATTCTCTTCATATTGTAGTCTGTAAATTTTTTAGAGAATTTAGACTAGAATCGAGATACAAATATCTAAGAATGTCACCTCACTTAAAGCAATTGAAGAATGAACTATGTGTCAGAAAATGTGGACAGTGGAATTTTGAAAATGTTACAAGAGATTCTGTATATTGTAATCAGGGTTAGTAGCACAGGACTTTTCTGAGTTGGTGGAATTTTGCTGCCTGCCCCAGACACATGTGAGCGTAGCGCAGCGGATTTCATGTCGCGCGGTAGTTAGACGGCTGATTATGATCAATCACTGCTAAGCAAGTGATATTGTACGTTTTAACAGTTACATTATAATTAAGAAGGTCAATACGGTAGTATTCTATGAACATTATCTTAGTCTGATGCATGTTACTTTACTGACAATATTCTCATTTTCAAGCAAAACAAAATCATTGAATGGAAAAGTAGTTGCTGCGGCAGGAGGACTGTTACACAATTCGCCGGAGTGCTGGCGGACAATTTGAGTAGTTGGGCTGTGCCCTTGCCCGGCGCCGCCCGGCGTAGCGACAACCCTGATTGATAATATTTGCAAATTTCTATTTGCAAATAATAATATTTGCTCGATGATTGTCATTCTGAAGAAAATAATGTGCAACTTGCCACTGGATGAGGCGCCAACTTTACGGGAGAGCAATTAATAATTTCATCTGGATAATACTTATATGTAGTACTAAAAGTTTTTGGGCAGGTATATAGGGACAGTGATTTTCCCGTTTTTCAAGAAAAGGTCTTTTCCGTTTCCAAAAATCTGGATTCCGTTTCAACTTGCTCTGATAAAATGGGAAATTCCGTTTTAACATAGACTTTGTATACATGAAAAAATGACAATCCGTTTACATTAAAACTTGAAACAAAACATTTCTCGCTGTTTCTGTGTTGTTTGTGTCAACTTTTTCTAATTTTTTCTGAAGTTTTTTGTGTTTTTTTCCTCTTCAAAAATAAAAATTTGGAGAAAAAAGGAGGTTTTTTCCATTGATTTTTCCGTTTGAAAACTCATTTCCGTTTCAAGGTTGCTGATTTCCGCGAAATTACCGTCCGTTTTCCGCTATATCCGCGGAAAATCACGTCCTAAGGTATAGGCAGTTTCAGGAAGGTCCAGTAGCTATTCAATATCTACATCACAACCCCTGGAGAAAAGTCCCATGGCACGCAATATCCCAGTATCTGAGGATCAATTTGAGACAGCTTTTGGTTTTATTGATGATAACCTTGATAGTGACCTCTGTGTTAGATGGTTTAATGCACCTGCACAATCAATAATATGTTCATTTGGAGTCAAAGCTCACTTTAGTTGGTCAAACGTCAAGTAAGTTCAAATGTTAACATAGATAGTTTGAGACATTTATATTAAATAGTATTGGTTCACCTTGTTATTTCTATCATTTTGTTTGTCATTTCTCACAGCGTTTCATGCAAGGTTCTTCCCTCTTACTCAGCATTTTAATTATTAGTTGATCAAGATCGCACACCTTCCCCTGTTTGCCATCAGAGCCATGTATCTTGCCTTGAGGTGGAGTCAATTATTGTCCAGATTTTTGCTTCAAGACTAAAACATAATTGCGGCTTCAATTGTGCGAAAATATTTCAACATCTCAGTTGTTGGCGCAAAGTGTATTTTTGATTGTGTTTGTGTCTTTGTTTTCACAATTCATTCCAGGAGAAGCTGCATACAAAAATGTTTAGTATTATATTAATTTGTTGATACATGCTTTCTATGTTCGGTCTTTATTAGTTTCCTTCAAACAATACTAATTACTTTTGGTTATATTTTGACTTTAACGTTTATTTCTTGCATTTTTTTTCAAACTGGCAAAACATATAAATAATAAATACCTAGATGAATAGTCTGTAATGATAAATACCTTTTTTTTTAATCAGCTGTACAGAACAGATGGAATTATAACAAACATATGCTTTGTCTTATGCTGTGCAAGGGGCGTTCATAAAACAAACTTAGGAACAGTGATTTCCATTTACCAGTGAAATCAAATGGAAAATCGGTTTGGCTTCTTTACTTTCATGTGAAAATTCATGGAATTCACCTTTGCAAACGAATTCATGTTTGCTGTGTACATTTGCTATGACAAATGGAATTATCCATTTTTAGATCAAGTTGAAAGGAATTATAGGTTTTCGAAATGGAAAAGGACCACTTTATTGAAATGAAAATCACTGCCTCTTGTACAAACTCATTTATCAGCTTATACCATATTGGAGAAGCCTAAATAAAGTGTCTTATTGTCTACTAAATAAATGTTCCATTTTTGTGTTTTATCATCATGTAGATCATTCAAGAAAGCTGTAAATTGCAATGTCATCATGTCAAGAAGAGCCCATTAGCAAACATGACATACATTGTACAGTATTTAAACCTATTGAAGGGGACTAAGAATTGAGGATATTCTCAGGCTGGGTCTATGGAGAATGTGTGGCATATTGAAATAAATCATTTCAAATGGGTTAAAAGCTCAGTAACTGATGGGGAGAATAAAAAAATGACTTACAACCAAACTGATTGAAAGATAAACCAAATGTACACATCCTGGAGTGGATCTCCTGGCTGGAAGGACTTTTGTCTGAGTTTGTGTACTAAAGGAGAACTTCAAGCCTGAACAGGCCAGCAGTTATAAAATAGCCATGAATTAAAGCATGAACACGCCAGCAGTTATAAAAAAGGAGGACAGCATGAACAGGCCAGCAGCTTCAATTTTATCGGGGCACAATAGATTAATCCCATAGAAGCTACCACTACAAATTTGTCTGTTATAAGGCATACTGATGGACATTATTTTAAAATGAGTCAACTTCTTGACTAACAAAATTTCACAAGTAGAATCCCTGCATAGTTATACTTTGATTCTAGAATGTTTTTACCAAGTGAGGGCACTGACCCCCAATCATGTCATTTACCTTCAAACAAGTTTATTCAATTTAGATAGAGGATTTTAACCCTTTGGGGACGACGGGCTTGTACAGAATATGACAAATATGACTTTTGATCATTTATACTGGTCAATTGTGTACTTAGTGGGACAGATCCATTTTTAGGCAATATAAAGTACCTGTGAGTGAATAGGTCAGCATATTTTCTGGGATTCTGTGGAAAAAATTTGACTCTGAATGTACAAAGTACTGGGCTTCTGTATAAGCCTGTTGTCCCCAAGGGGGTAAAACCCACACGTAATATCTTACAAAGGAATGCTAATATACATGCTGTGTGACGCATCTACATGAGGGCTTCAAGTGCAATGAAACTACCTCTGGAATCCTCCAAAGATATGACGGTTTGTGATGAGCCGATCTTGTCGCAAGTTGTTTTCAGTTGTTGTTAGCGTGGATGATCACCCACTATCAGAAATTAATTACCGTCAGAGCCTTGCATACTAAGCTGGTGTGTTTGAACATATTCAGTGTTTGCTAAAAGAATCTTGTTGCATCAGAAATTGCTGTACATTGCAAGATGAAAAAGTCTTTCTTTCTTGGTGATAGTTATGTTGCACAGTGTGTAGCTATCTAAAGGCAGGTCTGTGGATGTTCAGCTGTAAATTGCAGGATGATTTGGAATTGTCCTGTAGCAGATTTTGTGTGTGGAAAATGTGAGAAAAGACCAGGAGGGATGGTGGAACATGTGGAAAAGTTGTGTGATGAGGTGGAAATGGTGAAAGACTTTTCATATTTGGGGACAGGGAGAGTGAGTGGAGGGTGCAGGGCAGCTGTGACAGTGAGGGCAAGATTTGGTTGGGTGAAGTTTAGGATATGCGGAGAGTTGTTATATGGGAAAAGGTTTCCTCTGAACGTGAAAGGATTAGTTTATAGGAGTTGCGTGAGATCGGCAATATTGTATGGGATGGAAACGTGGTGTTTGAGTGAAAATGTGATATGGATTCTGAGAAGGACTTAGAGAGCAATGGTAAGAGCGATGTGGGTGTGAAGCTGATGGACAGGAAGAAGAACGAGGATTTGATGCAGATGTTGGGTTTAGAATAAACGGTGGATCAGATGGTGAAGGCGAATGGAGTACGTTGGTATAAACATATGTTGAGGAGGGATATTGATCATGATTTGAGAAGGGCGCTTGAGATTGAGGTGGTTGGTCAGAGGGGAAAGGGACAGCCAAAGAAGACATGGAAGAAGCAAGTGGTGGAGGAGAGTAGGAGGGTTGGATTAAGGGAGGAGGATGCACCAAATAGAGAAAAGTGGAGGGAGGGGACAAGGCCAATTTCTATGAGTGCGGTTGGGGACTAAACCAGATTTGAAACCTTGATTACTACTACTGTAGCAGCTCTAATGATGATGATTATTATCATAAGTCTGATATGAAGGAAAAGAAAAAGAAGAAGAGGAAGAATTGATATTAAGTTATAACTATTTTTGTCTCGCCTGAACGAAGTTCGGCAGAGACCTAGTAATCACTTTTCCTGTTAGTCTGTTGGTCTGTTAGTCTGTTAGTCTGTTGGTCTGTTGGTCTGTGACAAAAATGATAAAGTTTTTGTTCAACTTGCTCTCATTTCTTTATTTCTGCATCAATTGTGTTCATACATGGTACAAATGATCCTTGGGTAATACCACATCTGTGTCGATGAAGATGATGAGGTCAAAGATCATCTAGGGGTGAACAGGTGAAATGATATGAGGCCATGTGTATCATTTTTCTTGTTACAAAATGTCTGTTGGTCTGTTGGTCTGTGACAAAAATGATAAAGTGTTTGTTTAACTTGCTCTCATTTCTTTATTTCTGCATCAATTGTGTTCACACTTGGTACAAGTGATCCTTGTACAAGTAATACCACATGTGTGTCGATGAGGATGATGAGGTCAAAGGTCATCTAGGGGTCAAAAGGTCAAGTGATAGGCCATGTGCATTATTTTCTTAAAGTTTTTGTTCAACTTGCTCTCATTTCTTTATTTCTGTATCAGTTGTGTTCACACTTGGTACAAAAAGATTCTTGGATAATACCACATGTGCGTTGATGAGGATGGTGAGGTCAAAGGTCATCTAGGGGTCAAAAGGTCAAATGATATGAGGCCATGTGCATCATTTTTCTTAAAGTTTTTCTTTAACTTTCGCTCCTTTTTTTTTCATCAATTTTGTTTAAACTTGGAACATAGGATCATTGGGTATTGTCACATATATGATACCTACAAAGGTCACATCAAAGGTCATCTAGGGTCAAAAGGTCATATTGCATGTTTTATTGATCGCGAAATCAGGCGAGACTCGTGGTTCGTGAACCACCTTGTTGTTAATCTCATCGTCATCAATTATCATCACTACTATTTTTATTATCATTTTTATTTTCGCTATTAATTCCTTAAAATTATTCCAATAGATACCCCGATGCGACAGCCGAGGACCTGACCAGCACCGACAACATCTGCATCATCTGCCGTGAGGAGATGCTGGCCGGGGAGGGGCCGGGGCGTGCAAGAAGCTCCCCTGCAATCACATCTTCCACACCAGCTGCCTGCGGTCCTGGTTCCAGCGACAGCAGACCTGTCCCACCTGCCGCATGGACGTGCTGCGGCTGTCGGTCACCGTCGCCGCGAGGATACGGCAACACCAGCAGCAACACGCAGGGATCGGACAGCAACAGCAGCAGCAGCCAAACGGTCAGGCCCCACAACCGGGTGCGGGTGAGATGATAGTAAAACTATAATTCTATAGCGCTTTGTAGTTCTTCTTCTTCTTCCGGTACTGTGCAAAACCTCCTTAGAGTATACTCGCACAACTGATGAAAGGCTCTCATTTGTACAGACAGTCTTGGCATAAAAAAAAAATAGTTTCAAGTCCATAATATATACAATCTTAAAAAGTCTGGTGCATGATTGAATAGCTAGTTGCCGAAGTCTACATTTTTTATATTCTCCTGGAAGATGTCGACTGAAGGTGAGTTGATGGCGCTCTGGGGCAAGGAGTTCCACAGACGGATGGTGTCTGGAAAATCTGTCCCCCTCATTAATGAAGTGTGGGTCTTAGGGATGCAGAAACGGTTGTTATACCCTGTAGTTCCTGTGTCCAGTGGTGTAAGCTGGTGTGTGATGTCTACAAGGTTGTTGGTGATCTTGTACATCATTTTGACTTTAGCGATGGAGCGACGGTGCTGTAGGGAGTCTCATTTGAGGTCTTTTTGCATGGCGGTGACACTACTCTCCTTAGAGAAGTCATCTAGACTTAATAACTGTAAAGGTGTGTCCACGATTTGCACACCTTGAAATGAACTTATCGATCAAATAAACTAAAATCATGTACAATGTAAAGTTATGCGTAAATCGTGACCTTTCTCAAAGTCCTTAGGGATGAAAAATCAGGTTTTGTGAAAATAAGCACTGATGAAATTCAAACAGAATGCAATAATGTAACGTGGGTCACGGAATTTGAATTTCATGCAGCCATTAATCTAGTCTACTGGCCAGGCCTGATTTGTGTATAATCTGTGAAAACGTGTTACAATCTGGGCTCAGTTATCTGGCCACATTGGGACCAGCAGCCATACGGGTATGTGATATGGCTGGATAAGAGAGATAATGTACAGACACAGTACTTTGTAGCTATAAGTGGGGGGTGGGGGATAATACACCATCTTAAGTTATAATATTACAAACCACAGACCATGCACAAATTGCAATAGACCACACACAGGTGACACTTTATTTATTGTTCCCAGATACCCAGCATGTTTCTGTTCACATTCGATAAAGGTGTATCAATTACAGGCAATAGACTGATCAAGTCCATTGTCCGATAAAGAGAATCCCGTTATGTTATTGCTTATAACCGAAGTTGACGGTATGTGTTGATCAAAGCTTACAAGGTCAAAAATTCATACCTACATGTATCTCGGCCCTATTTCAACTTTCTCTGGTATTCAGGATGAATTTTACGAAAAGTACCACCTATTTCAGCGTTTCTGTGGTGAAATTCCCCCAAGAAAAGCCATGCCAAATTGCCCCCCTTACCCGAAAAAAGTGGTACATATATGTGGCCCACCCAACACAGGAAGTGAGGTGGTCTGGGAATGTACCATGACTAGCGTCTCACCATATCCAGTCATACTAATTAATCATCTTTTATAAATTCCAGGTATGCCAGCATTTCCACCAGGTTTCCAGTTTTGGCTGCCTCCATTCCAAGGTGGGGCTAACTTCCCCCAGCCCCAGGCTGCTGGTGCTGCTGCCCCTGGTGCACCTGCCCCTCCCCCATCCTCTGAGGCACAACAAGGTGCAACAGCAGCAAGTTCATCAACAACTACAGCAACACAGGCAGCAACATCAGGTATGTGGTAGAGATTGTAGAATGTGATACACATCATTAAAAAATATAATTATTATAATGTTGAATTGTGTGAAGTTACAATGTTGAGTAAGGATCTTAAGACATGTAAGCTTATCATCATAGTTGCCATGTTATGTGAAAAGAACAAATAAAATGCATTACAAGAACTGGCATTATTTCAACTGTGAATGAAAATTGTATTCTGAGCCTGTTCCTAATATTTGATGTCCTCTTAGTCAAAGGCAGTAACAGAATTGGAACCAGTAAAAGTTTCCCCCAAAATAAAATGACTCAAAAGTTAAATGACATTTACCCTGACTGGGATGTATATCCATGCTGGAAGAAATTATTAAAAATATGTGTACTAGAAAAAAGAGGCATGAATATGCAAGTGTTAAATTGAAGTATGATCAGGATAAAGATTAAACCCACAGAAAGTTACACAACAATTTTGCTTGCCAAATTAATTTCTAATAATAATTCTCTAACCAGGAAGAAACATTTGATTAAGAAATTTTCACAGTAGAAACCTTGAACTTGATTCTGATATCATTCATTGAGGATTGCTTCCGATTCTGCTTATTCCCTTTAAACTTGTCTGAATGAACATTATCTGATGTAAGTTGTAGGGCTGAGTCATGACAGTCGTTTACCGTTTACAACTTTACATGCCCGTTCGAGGGTTTAAATGTTTACAAATTTCCGTGTACGTGTACACAATTTTTACCAAGTTTTTCTATTATAAAACAAGACATTAAAAATCAAACTCCACGATTTCTTTTTAGCGTAATACGGAACGTAATATTAGCGCTAATAATGTCCAACCCTAAAAAACAAACTCCGGACGATCCTTTTTAGCGTAATACGGAACTTAATATTAGCGCTAATAATGTGTGACCCTGAAAACAGACTCCCAACGATCCTTTCAGCATAAACCCGAACTTAATATTAGCACTAATAATGGCGGACCCTGAAAAAACCGAACTCCCAAAGATCCTTTTTATAGTAACACAGAACTTCATATTAGCACTAATAATATCCGAACCTAAAAAACGAACTCCCAACATTTCTTTTTTGCATCAGTTTGCCGACTTGACAAAATCGTTTAAACAATAAAAGCCTGTTTATCAACACAGTTTACACAGAAATTTTATTAAACAGGATGACTCAGCCCTAGTAAGTTCATATTTGATGAAAACAAGAATTGCAAAGACTTTTGTATGTAATTGACTTCTCATTCTGGATACCACAACATTATAACTCATATGAGCTGAGCCACCGTACTGAGTTAAAGAGACAAGTTTGTGCATTTTTGTTTGATTCTATTCAGGTACAACTGGCAGTGCTGCTGCAGGTGTTTCAGCCACACCCACCTCCTTGGGTCAACCTCTACCAAACTTCCCCCCATCAGCAGGGATGGGGATGCCTGGGGGCATGTTTCCTTTCATGATGCCCCCATTTATGATGCCATTCAGTAAGTTGGATGGTTCAGCTTTTGGCAATCGTTTTCTAGGATTTAAAGGCATTGTATAACATTGTTTCCAGTTTAAAAATCTGAGCTACATGATTCCCCTTGCTACCAGTGTCTTTGATAAGGTCTAAAAATGAAGCCTTGTAAAACTTGTATTTCAGAATGATAATTTAGTGCTTTAAAGGCAGTGAATCTCATTTGCAAACATTCCCGCAGACCAGGAAAAGATAATCCATGCCCTTAGGCTATTGATGAAGGGCATGTCTGTGAAATCTGGAGGTCAGTGATTGCCTAGAATTTGAAAAATGCAAAAGAAAAACAATAGCCGTTTAGTGTATGTTCTATTGTAGGAATTTTTTTCTCGCGAGAAAAAATTCAAATCTTAGTCTAAACGGTCACTATAATTCCACTAAAACTGAGTTGCTAGCTCCTACATTTTGCTAAAGGTTCCCAGATGGCATTTTCTTCTAAATGACATTGTATTTACACAATGTTAATTTCTAGGCATGCAAAAGAGATCCCCTGCCTTTAAAAAAGTGAAAATCTTATATTGACCGGATTCACCTGCCTATTTCCTCCCATAGACTTACTATGTGTAGATCTAGGCTATTTTGTACTCAGCCCGAGTACTAATTGTTTATTCATTCATATCTTGCCAGTGGCAGCATAAATTTCCAAACTTTTGTATTCTAGGTTGTTTATTTGTCCATTCAAACACTATTGTAGCTCAGATCTTACATCTTATCAAATGTTACATTTGATTCATGGTAACATGTCTTGGCAGAGGGACAATTTGCCGTGAGCTAGTCTAAGGTGGACAGAAAGATGCTATACAAATGTGTTAACATATTCCCATAGGTGATTTAGTAGTAGATAAAATGGCAATTTCATTTGTAAATCTTCTGAATGCTGTAAGAATAAAAGTATGGAAGTAATATTAGTTATTTCATTCTTACATAGAAGACGAACAGCCCTCACTAAATCATGTGTAAAAGTAACAGGTTTACAATATCTTCTTACAAGTTTGACATTTTATCACAGATTTTGTTGTTAATTTTGAACATTCACAGCACATTTTCTATACATTTGTAGATATCTAGTGAGTCAAAAAAATAACTTCACAAAATTCATTGTAACTTCAAAAATCTGAATAGTATTATCATAAAAGCTTTAATAGAAAGAAGATGCAGTGAAACCTTGTTATAACATGTTCCTTGGGACCATGAAAAGGGCCGTGCTATATCAGGTTTCTTGTTATATCAGGGTTAAGAAGCAAAAAATACAAAGAGCTGGGATCAGTAAAATTACCTAGTTATTACAGGATTTTGTGATATCTGATCTCTTTATAACACGAGTTCACTGTACTCTACTTTTATCTGTTCCTTTTGTTAGCAATATGATTCTGCATCATACATTTATAAAAAGTTACTGCTGTTTGAAGATGACACTACTCTTCAAATATTGTTCATTTTGGCACTGTCTGAAAATACTTGACGCATTGAGATCTTAAAGTCACTGAAAAGTCTTTCACCCGGTACCATTTTACAATCCTTGATTTTAGATATACCGCCCCCAATGCCGCCAGCCAACTTCAGTGGTCTCTCCGATGCCGAGCTGCAGGCCATGGAGGGCCGGGAGAGACAGAACGTCCAGGCCAGGATAGAATGCCTCCAGAACATACAGACCCTGCTGGATGCAGCCGTCATACAGATGCAGCAGTATAGCTCCATTGTAAATAGAATGGGGTAAGTCCTCTGAAGGCATAATTCAACAAAGAACACAGTTTTAAAAATCTGAGAGCTCTAAATAATCCTTCATGCTATAAGTGTGTCTAATAAGATCTAAAATGAAGTCCTGCAAAATAATTGTACTTCAAAATGATGATTTGGTGCATTAGACTTTCATTTCCAAACTCAGAACATCACATGCAAAGTCTATGGAGATTCCTTGCATGGTGCTGAAGGGGTTAAAAGAGTGAAATCTATGAGTACCCAGTTTTACTGTGTCCAGTTGTTGATACGTTTGTGCTATATCCATACATTGCACAGAATTCAATACATAAACTTGCCTGAGGACTCCAACTGGAAAATGTCATTGCGCATTGTTGTGTGTTGTATGAATAGCTTTGGAGTGCATGCTTGTAAGGCAATTCCTTCAGCACAGGTTTTCCAGTTTAAAATCCCAGTTATCTGGCCATTTTGGGACCAGCAGCCATCCAGATAAGTGATATGGCTGGATAAGAGAGATAATGTACAAACACAGCACTTTGTAACAATAAGGGGGGGGGGGTGGGGAGGTAAAACACATCATTAGCTTTAGTATTACAAACCACAGACCATGCACAAATTGCAACATACCTCACACAATTGACACTTTATTTATTGTTCCCCTGATACCCAGCAGGTGTCTGTGTACACTCAAGGGTATCAGTTAATTGGCAATCACTGGTAAATCCATTGTCCGGATTATAGAGATCTGGTAAAGTGATGACCGTATAACCGAGGTTGGACTGAATACTGAAGTCATAGCTATATAGCAAAGTTCCCAGCAGCAAAAAGGGTGAATTCCGCCAATTAGAAGCCATCTTTTTAATTCGTCATTCTGTTTAAATGAATCTATAACTTTTGTTTGTTTGTGTCTTTGTATCCTAGGATACCATCTACTCCTACCGATCAAGCCTCCACCACCCTGACATCAGCCACCAGTACCATCCCCACCCCAACAGTGCAAACAGATGATGTCACATCATCAACCCCACCCTCAACTACACCCCTCCCTAAGGCTAAGGACTCTAGTGCTGGTGAGTGATACAAGCCAAAGTATAGTTTTGGTCAATCTGACAAATGTTTCATCAATTCTTTCACAAATATTCCATGGTGAAGATAGGTAGCAAAAAATTACATTCAAACCTCAGGGATGTGAGAGTTCAGATTTTAATCTAATTACTGATTGTTTTGCTTTGAACAAACCCCAATTTTCAGACTTAATATATATATATATTTTTTTGCAGGTTTAATGCATTGGAAACCACATCTTTTAAGGCACGTCAGACCTTTTTCAGACGTTTTCTCAAAGATAGTTTCGTATCCTGAAACCTACTGCAAATTCTTTTAAATGACTTGTGATTTTTAAATGAGCAGCTAGCATATAACACAATTTTGTACACTTCCTATGGCAAAACAATTATGGGCCCTGATGTTTTTTCTTTTT
>JZLH01S0500341.1:90006-101047 GCA_001188425.1 Eucidaris tribuloides
GAATCCACAGCACTTTAAAACAATATATCCCTTCATACTAATACACGGGAACTTTGATATGTGTAGTGCAAGTATCCGGTAATTAATATGTTATCGTCCCAAGTGGTAAATAAACAGGGTAACGACATTAAAAAAATCCTTAACATTTAGAAACAATATAGTCCTTCTAATAATACATGAACTTAATGATGTGTAAGTGTAAAGCGTATCTGTAATAAAGAGTATATAGCCCGTGTATTATGGTGATATTACAAACTACAGTCGCCTATAAATACGCTTATAGATTAATGCCAAGACTTGAATAGAGACTAACTGTTTCTACACACAAGGAACATTTTTCAGAGGCCATAAGGTAATAAAACTACGTGAAACCATATCATGTTAGTCTGAAAGAGTAACTGCTGCCAGATTATTCACGCTAAGCTTTTTTTCCGACTAAGATATGGAGTCGGCTCTGAAATAAAACAACGATTTCTCGCTGTCGACAACCAATTGTCGCGTCACTCGAGCTAGACACACGCAAACGTTGTGACGTGTTTAACCGTTATAATTATGCATAGTACGCAAATCCCAAATGTGCCGCAACTTACATAAATGTGTTACGAGACTCAAAACATTAATCATAAAGCATGCAGAAGTAAGAAAGGGGACTTTTTAAGTTAGAAATTGAAACTGTCCGCAGAGCTAGCTGACGGATGTAACAAGGTTGTGTGACCGACGTAGATACTTGTTGACGCGGCTTTCGATCGAAATTCCTTACCGAGCTGCTTTATGGAGTGATTTGGTGGGAGGACTAAACGCGCGGGACTCGACCACGGAAGGTGTGTTTAAATTAATAGAAAGTTAAATGAGTCGCGTCCTGTTTTTTGTCAGTCAAATATAATCTCGCTGTTGTTTTGTAAGGTGGCGATTCAGACAGTGAAGGCAAGCGCTGAGTTCAGTGGTATACGTTGCCGAATGCTATAGTCCTAATCTTGAGACGAAAATTGGAAGTTATAATACCATTGTCTAATATCGGAGAACACCATTGATCTCGTGCTGTGAGAAAGATGTTGTGTGTAGTAATGGAACTTAGCATTTTGAACATTTATGTGTGGTGTAGCCTACACTTGCACATAGCATTATGCAGTCTATAATAAAGATAATTGTAATTGTTTCATACACATCATTAAATTTTGTTGTGACAATTAATTCGTGATACAGTGCAGATGTATGTTTAATGTACCGTACATTATACTATGTTTAATGTGTTAATGTCTTAATAATTTTCCAAAAGGAAACATTCATATTTCTCATCCATGTGTTATTAACATTTCTTTATCATATTTGTTAAAATGATTAATTTCAACTGTGATTGTTAACCATTAGTATAAAATAAAAAAAGGCAAAGATAAGATTATAAAATTATATGACATCATACTGAAAGCATTACGATTTTTTAGTTAAGCCCTGCTAACTTTAAAACAACCTCACATATCTGTGCAACAGTGAAAGCCAATTTCCATCATTTTTTGTTAATGGATAACTAATTAGGGGCCGAATAAGCGCGGATTGCTAGGGGAAGGATCGCCCCCACGCCTACTGCCTGACCACCACATCACCTACAAACACAACCTATTTTCAAAAAGCAAACTATCCACTATGGTTCAGAAGCAAAAAGACAATATTCCGCTATGGGTACGCATAACTCTGTCTGTACTATCCCATACATAATTATATTCTAGTGTGATACATATTTTGTGTACGAACAACAACGACTCCTGGCCCTTGCACGCAATTTAAATGTCTATGACCCATGAAGGTATTTAGTAGTATAGTCCTGTGATAGTGTCTACATTTCCTATGTAGACGCTGGTGTAAAGGGAATATGTCATTAATTCATTTCGACGATTGAATAACTTTTTGATAACGTTGCTGGGCGGTAAGTAATAAGTAATCATTTTATTTAGGCGCCCAGGAAGAACGTAAGACTATGAGAGAGATTGGACGAAAGATGTGATGTCATCAATCGTCAACAGTTGTGGCTGTCGGGATTGGGTGTTGCAATTTGGCTTCTGTAAGCTTTCTCTGAAGAAAGTACATATGTAGAAATAATGATTTAAACGTATGTATTATAAATACACCTATTTACCTACATGTATCACTCTGCTAGAAGTGACAAATCAAGGACAACTGACATAGTTCAATAAATACACAAAAAATCCAAACATTTTTAAGAAAATGCAAAATTCTCAATCTTCTTTTGGCATGAGCATAAAGGTACGTGACATGATGGGAACACTGTGAAAAATGGCCTCAAGAACACAAATGAGTGGGGGGTGGGGGGGGGAAATATATACCGGAACCATACACAGCAGGATGTGATCTACGCACACCTGGAGATTTTGTCTGTAATTTGTATACTAAGAAATCAAGCATAAACATAGAGATCTTAATTTATCCGGATGATAAAAAATAAGCCCCATAGAGAGTCGCTTCACACAGCATGGTTCCGTGCTACGAGTGAATCTGGACGATTGTTTATTGTTAGAATGATCAACGTTGAACTACAAATTTTCACAGGAGCATACTTGCATAGTTTTACTTTGATTCTAGAGTATTTCAGCCCAAGTTAGGACTACCTCCCAATCATGTCATTACCTTTAATATGCCTATCATTTTTGTTTTAAGCACTTAACAACTTATCACCTCCCATACATTGAACTTAGAAACAAATAAAGTGAATAACTTCCACATGCACATATTACTACTATGTAGACTGATGAAGAAAAGGATACAGTTCAGTTTTGATTTATGCTGCTTAATACACTCCAAACCTAGATGTTAGACTCTCAATTTACAGAAATGTGGTGTTTGGGTGTAAGCGCTATTAGTAAGAGGTTTAATCGATATTAGGTGTGTGGAAGTGTCAATTTGTTTTAAGTGGACTAAGTTTTGAAGTACTGTTGATACTCTATTTCTCGGGAAAACCTGTTAGCATACATCAAAATAGGCCTTCATAAAAATTAATAGAAAGTCATGAGCCCAACATGGACCCCCACCACCGTAGATGCCGCCGCCCCCAACACACACACATTCCACCGCACACACATCACACACACACAGCACACAGCACACACGATCCACACACACACACACAACCCACACACACACATAAGCACACCACACACAACACACACACACCACACACAGTGGTGCCAACACGCACACACACACACACCACGACACACAACGTTAAAAAAATCGCGACCCTTTGATTATTCTTAATATAATCACTACGATTTATCTGTATTTATTTATGGGCAAATTTCAACTTTATCCACGTTTTTCACACATACTACCGTGTACATGAGAATTTTTTCCCAGCCAAAGTTCTCAAAAGCATTCTGATATAGCATGAGCAAATTCATCCGCATTTGACGATTAATTCTTTGTGCTTGTTTCTTCGTTTATCTTTTCAGTCATCTCTTGATTCATTTGCGGAATAAATACCACGCGAATAGAGAAATGAAAATGTTTCAGAGCAAAATTGACAATTAATTTGTATTATTTAACATATATGGCATTTTCATGAATATGACAAATCACAAATTAATATAATGATCTACCTCGATCGTATTACATTTTAATGGTTTTAATGGGATGAATCGTGACAAGAACAATGGGGAAATCATTTCTAATCGAAATTTACGTCTTCAACAGCACCCTCCTTAAGCAGAATCAGGAACGCATACGAAATACCACATGTGGACTATGTGACTAAATCTCAGTGTTTTATGAATAAATTATCATTTATTCTGACATTTTGTCCATGCAAATTAGCTCTTCCATTGTTTGAAAGTGATTAAAGCCTACATATGCATTCAAATTTGGAAACAAAAGACATGAATAAACACAAATTGTGTAGGCAACAAAATGTAAGCGTAACTAAGCCGTAACTAACTAACCATGTTTTTTATGTTGTAGCTAAAAAATGAAAAGTTTTTATCAATTAATTACATATTAAATGACTTGTCCAGACACCAGGAATAGCATGAATACCAACAGTTTTTTCAGTTTAAAAACAGGTTGAGCGAAACTGTGAGACTAGAAGACTGCATTTGTTTTTCATGATCCTTTTTATGTTAAGCGTAACTAACCATAATTCAAGTTCTTGTTACTACCCACTGAAACATGTCTCCTCTAGTTTTGCTGATGTTGTAAGTAGATGCAGTCTAGAGAACGTACAGTACGCATACAGACAAATAATATCAAAGCATATTCATCGCAAGCCAAATGTTGAGTAAAGTTGTAATAAAGTGTAAGCTAACTAAATCATGGAAATTGCCCAATATACACCACGAAAGCAGAATTTCAGAATGCTGAAATTTTGTGCTGGTGGTCTCCGGGGCCAGTGCCATACAAGGTGTACACACCATCTCGGTGATGGACTTTCAAAAACCCTAAACAAGTAATGTATCTGTCGATCATCAGATACCCTAAACAGATCAAGCTGAAAAGATACCCTTTTAAAAGTAACATTCTGTTAAAAGTATACCCCTTTCCCGAGATTTGCGTTTTTTGATCCCTTTTCAATGTACCGTACGTGCTACATCCCCACCGGAAAAACAACCCTTTTTAAACGCGTTTTTTTAGCAAATACCGCCATGGTGTACACCTTGTAAATGACACTGCCCCCTCCCCCTTCTCCGTCGCTGGTGGGTTGGTGTCCAAATAATAACGTGTAACTCGAACAGTTAAGAGCCAAGGATTTTGCCAACTCAGTTTAAAAGAGGAGGATTGTGGCAAAGAGGCGTAAATATAGATGCGTCACTGATTGTGCTGTTATGATGCAGTCGAGGATTTCTTACTAGACTCAAATGACTCCGCGCCCATGATTTGCCCAATGCATGTATGGCCAAAATGGGCTTAGGAATTTGTGCGGATATTTTGTATCAACTTACAAATCTAGATTATCAAACAAAAATGTCCCATACAATTGACTTTGTGTTTAAAACAGTCTGTTCCTTCTTAGCAGCTTTGACTTATAACTAATATCGCGTAAAATTTTTCATTCATGTCAGCGTAATCCGTGTGACCATAGTAAAGGGTATTTAGAATCATAAAATTTAAATTTCGTGAAGCTGGCACTTCCTTTAAGTACCTGTTAAATATGCAAAAGTACGTTGGCATGTCAAGATAATTATCCAACATAAGTGTAACACCTCGGCGTGAAGTTGTTTGTATTTGTTCGTCACTCGGGCCGAGGGAAGATAATATTCATTTATAGCGTAGGACCTACGCTAATAATACTATCGACATTTGTGTGGGGGTAACAAATTGAACAAAATTTCGGGCCCTTCTGCGCGATGTCTCGTTTGACATGGTTGTATATAGCATGTAAGTTGGAAGCTGTCACTGACTGAAGTTTGTGATGCGGTTAACAGTTAATCTAGATTTAACCTCTTTCATCCCCACTCAAAATATCACAGGAAAGTAAGCATTTTGCTTGCCGAAGGCTAAAAACGAAAACTTTCAAAAAAGACAGGCTTTCGATCATTCTTACAGAAGAGTGATGCATTCTTGTAATGCCGAAGTAAACTGTATACATTTGGATGGACAGTGGGCATAGAAACACTCTAGAATATTATTTGGTTATGATAATATCAATTTCAAACCATATCACATAAGCCACGACGAGTCTTAAAGACCTCCTCTTGGAAACAATAACAAACTTAGACATAATTACACTCCTGGCTCATAATTAATGAATAATTGTTGATCGTTAAGTCTTTTCTCTTATAATCGTCCAAAATTTCAAGACAATGTTTATTTCACAAAAAATATGTGAAGCAATTTTTGATTTCATAAGATGAATTAAAGTAAAAAAATAAAATACGTTGAGCGCAATAATTAAAACAATTATATATTCATTTTTAAAATCCACATCAAAAGTATGAAAAAGGATTAATTTAATAAATTCAGAAACAACACATAAAACTGAATAAATTTCTAATCTAATGTCACTTATCATTATTACATCAGAATGCTTACGTATCTACATAATGTCGCGAACCACTTACGCTGATCAGCAACATTCGAATACCGCCATTGTTAACAACACAGGTTTATGCGACGTCGGAGCGCTACAAAATGTCTGCAGCATCCGAAATACTTAGATTAACTTGTTTTACCTGGTGAGCAAATATAATCCCAGCAGGCGCAGCGTTCAGACGCGAAACATAGGGGACTACTGGGCTCAAATGCGCGGCCAAAATCCTAGGTCGCAATTTTTTCTCGGTCATCCCAGCCGCCGAAAAAGTCGCAGCAGCTGGGGGGGGTAAGAAAAAAAACATTCATTTCGCATTCCACAATTCGAAGTCAAAAGTTTTTTTTTACGATACAACTCAGTCAGCCGAAAAGGTCCTAGAATTTTTTTACCCTCCGATTTTTTTTTTTTGGGGGGTTATGTATCTCACCAGTTGTTTACATGCATTTAAGGTATTTTGGGCATGGCATACAGGGATTAGTGTTTTGGGCCAATTTTCTTAAAGACTTGGCTTCTCAAACATGGAAAAATGATTTATGTGAATTAATGTACCTTTACCAAATGAACAAACTTCCATTCTATTTAAGCCTCATGAGTTTAAAATGTTATCACACAAACTATGTTAAATCGATACAGATATTTATGCATGTTTTGTGACCTTTTCAGCACCATTGTGCAGTAAAATAGCAAATGCATACGTCATGTGTCTGTTCAAAGTACATCACTTCAACTAAACATTTTCAAAGTTGCAGAAATGAATGCTGTTCTCCCTGTTAATCTGTAACATAAAAGTTCCATGATATAGTACTTTATTAGATCAAATGCTTGATCTTTGTCATTCTTAATGACTTAGAAAATTCTCTCTCTTTCAGTCATTCAGTAAAGATTTTTTTCCTATGGGGACTTATAAGTGTCAACCCACTGGACACAAAATGAGGTATCACAGGTTGGGGTCTATGGAGAATGCATGTTGTATTGAAATCAGATCAGAAATAATCTCCAATGGATCAATGAGCGTGGAGTAGTAGGATGATTTCAAGGTATTTAATTCAGTTCATCATGACATTGCCATCACCTAGTGTAGTGTGGTGATAGTGCTGCCGTCTGGAAAGCAGTAGGTGAAGGTTCAAGTCCAATTGGGTCATACTTTTTTCCTGAGTCATTAAAAAGAAGACAGTATCATACATTTTATCTATTATATTATAGAATTCTAGATTATGTACGTTAAGACTCCCTCAAAGAGTAAGCCTACATTATATCACATGCTGACTTAATAAAAAATTAATAGAGATAAAAGTAAATTTCTTGAAAACGATGTCATTGAATTTGATGAAATGGACATGAAAACTTCTGATACTGAAAACCTTCACTGCATTATACTTTCTATTTGTTCATATATTGCCAAAGATATAAGTTATGAAGATCTAATGAATAATCAATTGTATTCATGTTTTAACCTATCATAGATATGGTAACGGCATAAGTATAATCTGTAAACTATTTTCTGGTGGACATTTTATCAAATACGTTTCATTCTGTGAAATTGGATGCTCATGCAGCAAGACTTTATTTCAAGATCATGTAAAGGATAACTTAAGTATTTTGTTTTGAAGGGGAAGTGGTCACGCTACAAACTGAAGGATGTAACAGAAATGTGTTTGAAATGAATGTAATTCCTGTTGTTGATTCAAGATATGACGTATCATTTTAAAATATTCATTTTCTGTACCCAACCTTACAACTTGTGTTAGTAGTTTTACAAGAAGACTTGTGGTATATTGGTGTACATATTTTGTGCTTTGTTCATTGAAACAAAATGTCATTACGTATAATTCTATACATTTTGTTGTAAATACATTAAAAAAATATAACAGTGCTTTTTTTCTGACAATTCGACTGAATTAATGGAAATAAAAAGAATATATATATTCTAAAAGGAATACATGAAAATGTTTTCTTCTTTCAATTTCAAAGACGTGTGCAGCAAAAGTACAATGGTCCTAAACCATAGAAATCAAAATGCTCCCCGCCATGATGACTCCTGCCTTCCTCCTCCTCTCTTCCTCCTCCTCACAATAATCTTGTCTTCCATCATGTCACATGACCTGCGCTTACACCTCCTCCTTGCCCTCTTACAACCCCTGACACACATACTTTCTTTCCACCTCGTCTTTCCCATATCAGGACAATTACCCCAGAGGACAACTCCCCATTGACGACTGCCACCTGACAACTCCCCCGGAGGATGTCTCCCACAGACGACAACTTCTCCATAGGATAACAAACCCATTTTCAAATTAAACTTTGTAGACGAGAAACATTGTCAAACTGAATAAATTCCACCGGGGGGTATTGTCTTTGGGGAGTTGTCTTCTATGGAAGTTGTCCTCTATGGGAGTTGTCCTCTGTGCGAGTTGTCCTTTATGGGAGTTATCCTCCACGGGAGCTGTCCTCTGAGGAGTTGTCCTCATTGAAACGTAACTCGGTATAAATTTTGCTTGCAATTATACTGACAGTGGTACTGAAATGCTTAATTCATGTATGACATATCGTTGACCTAGTTACGACAAGATAATGGCCCACGGTTGTGGATTACCCATAGGATTGCCTTGGCGGCCTCTCGGCGTTGAAGTTGCTTAGTAATGCTTTAATACCAGGTGGAAGCATGTGTGCTGCAAGGGCGTGAGTCATACAAATTAAGGATCATAACAATAATTGTCATAGCCTGTAAAAGTTTACAATCGTTCATCGGTGGTCTTTTGATCTCGAAGTGGTGAGATAGCAGGCAGAACATTCTAAAGAATACCACAGCACTTTAAAACAATATATCCCTTCTAATAATACACGGAACTTTGATATGTGTAGTGCAACGTATCCGGGTAATTAATATGTTATAGCCCAAGTGGTAAGATAACAGGGTAGACATTAAAAGAATCCTTAACATTCTAAAACAATATATGCCTTCTAATAATACATGGAACTTTAATATGTGTAGTGTAGCGTATCCTGGTAATAAAGATATTATAGCCCGTGTATATGTGTGATATTACAACTACAGTCGCCTATAAATCATGCGCCTTATAGATTAATGCAAGACTTTTGAAGTAACGTACACACACAAAATTTGTTCAGGAGGCCATATGGTATAAAACCGTGAAACCATATCATGTTACCGAAAGTGAAACTTTGCAGATTATGTCACGCTAAGTGTTCGACTTAATATGGAGTCGGCCTGAAATAAAACAGACTTTCTCAAGCTGTCGACAACCAATTGTCGCGTCACTCGAGCTAGACGCACGCAAACGTTGTGACGTGTTTAACCGTTATAATTATGCATAGTACGCAAATCACCCAAATTTGCCGCAGACTTACGTAAAAGTGTTATCTGACTCAGAAACATTAATCATAACATGCAGAAGTAAGAAGGGGGACTTTTTTAAGGTTTAGAATTGAAACTTCCGCAGAGTACTGACGGATGTGAACAAGGTTTGGTGTGACGACGTAGATACTTTGTTGACGCGGCTTCGAATCGAAATTCCTTACCGAGCTGCTTTATGGAAGTGATTTGGTGGGAGGCTAAACGCGCGGGACTCGACCACGGAAGGGTGTGTTTAAATTAATGAGTTAAATGAGTCCGTCCTGTCTTTTGTCATCAAAAATACATCTCGCTGTTGTTTTGTAAGGTGGCGATTCAGACAGTGAAGCGCAAGTCGCTGAAGTGTGCAGTGGTATATGTTTGCCGAATGCTATAGTCGCTTAATCTTGAGACGAAATTGGAAGTTATTAATACCATTTCTATTTCGGGAACACCGTTGATCTCGTGCTGGTGAGAAGATGTTGTGTGTAGGTAAGTGGAACTTGATTTGAACATTTATGTTGTGGTTGTACCTACCACTTGCACATAGCTTATGCAGTTAGTATAAAGTTATTGTATATTGTTTCATACACATCATTAATTTTGTTTGTGACAATTTAATTAGTGATACAGCAGATGTATGTTAATGTACGTACATGTATACTATGTATTAATTGTTAATGTCTTAATAATTTTCTAAAGGAAACATTCTAATTTCTCAGTCATGTGTTTATTTAACATTTTCTTTATCAATATTTGTTAAAATGATTAATTTCAACTGTGATTTTGTTAACATTAGTGATAAGATAAAAAAAGGCCAAAGATAAGATTATAAAATTATATGAATACATACTGAAGCAAATTTATCGAGTTAAAGCCCTGCTACTTTAAAAACAAATCATATCTGTGCATAACAGTGTAAAGCAAATGTTTCCATCATTTTTTTGTTAATGATGAATTATTAGGGGCCGAATAACCGGATTGCTAGGGGAGAGGATTACCCCCCCCCCCCCACCCACACTCACACAAACACAACTATTTTCAAATAAGCAAACTATCAACTATGGTCAGAAGCAAAAAGACAATAATTCCGATGGGTCCAAACTCTTGTACTCCACATACATAAATTACTAGTTACTAGGTGTATACATATTTTTGTGTACGAACAAACAACGACCTGCCTGCACAATTTAAAGTCTATGACCCAATGAAGGTATTTAGTAGTATAGGTCCTGTATAGTGTCTACATTTCCTATGTGAACGCTGTGTAAAGTGGAATATGTCAATTAATTCATTTCGACGATTGATAACTTTTATTTGATATAGTTCTGCGGTAAGTAATAAGTAATCATTTTATTTAGCGCCAGGAAGACGGAAGACTTGAGAGAATTGACGAAAGATGTGATGTCATCATCCGTCAACTTGTGGCTGTCGGGGATGGGGTGTTGCCAATTTGGCTTCTTGTACCTTTCTCTGAAAAAGTGAATATGAGAAAACAATGATTTTAAGATGTATTATAAATACACTATTTACTACTACATGTATCATCTCTGCTAGAAGTGACAAATCAGGACAACTGACATCAGTTCAAGTAAATACACAAAAATCCAAACATTTTTTAAGAAAATCAAATTTCTCATACGTTCTTGTGCAGAGCA
>JZLH01S0500463.1:6234-27605 GCA_001188425.1 Eucidaris tribuloides
ATCCATTCATCCATCAATCAATCCATCTATCAATCCATCCATCCATCCATCCATCCATCAATTTATCTATCAATCCATCCATCCATCCATCCATCCATCCATCCATCCATCAATCAATCACTCAATCAATTTATCAATCAATCAACCAATCAGTCAAACAAACAAAACTCAAATAAATACGAACGCATGAAAACTACAAATCCATTTTATTCTATGTTTTGAACTTCGGAATTTCGTCCATTGAGTAGACTAATGTAAAATTTAATAACATAGAGTTGTATCACTATTCAAAACTGCCCCCAAAATTATATCAAAAGCAGTCAATGAAGTTAGATAAAAAAACACTCACCATTTCTAAGCCGCTGTAGTTATCGGGAGTTAGCTGACAGTGAAGTAAACCAATGAAGTGAGACTTCTGAAACACGGAATGAAACGTTTGGTAGAAGACGAATGGATTTGGTGGCCTCGTTGATGGAGATACATGCGCTATTAACAGATACGACAAAAACTATTTCAAAAGAAACAAAACGTGTCGAAAGTCATTGTCACATACAGTTAGACGCCCTAGTCGTTAATTTCACTCTTCGCAGACCGTTTTCGTTGCAAAAGAGAGAAGACGAGATTGCAGGGCTAACTTTCACAAAACGTAGTGTCCAAGATATTAAATTCCCATTATTTTTGTCACGAATAAATGTTGTCGGACGATGTTAGCGAACTTTCTGCCAAAGCCCGGTCGCCGAAGGCAAATTTTGTCGTGTTTCCACCTGACATGTTCTGCCGACAACTTTTAAAGGACAACCAATAGGAAAGAAGTGGAGATGTGGCGTCATGGAAGATTGGACCAATCAAACGCACGGACAGAGGGAATCGACCCGAGCCTCTGAAATTGCCTCTCGGCGGGAGAATGGCCTTCGCAGTTGGAGACTTGTTAAAAAACGAAGAGAAAAACTTCGTATTCCCATGTTTCTAATAATTCTGTTTTATATAGAGACCTCATGGGATACAAGAGGGTGAAAAAAAGTGTAAGCATCTAATGTAATACCAAAGTTCAATCATTGTTATGTGTGCAGATGACAAAATTGTACTTTTATCTAATAGTCACCTGAATGGCATACTCTGAAAGTAATCTCGAATCTATTTCTTTTTAACCAAAAGGGATCCAATTCATTTCGTCTGTGCATATCAATTTCGTTAATAGGAAATGAAAACGATATGTATGTTACTGGGTGTATATGGGTATGTGCAACCAGTTTCCGCGTTACCTTGTCGTATGATGATGATAATGATAATGATTTTTAACTACTACAACTACTACAACAACTACTACTACTACTACTACTACTTCACTACTACTACTACAATAACTACTACTACTACTACTACTACTACTACTACTACTACTACTACTACTACTACTACTACTACTACTACACCTACTAATACACTACTACTACTACTAAAATGTTAACTCTAAGTGTGTTTTAAAGTTTTGTTATAAGTTCACCTCATTGCAGTACACCAAAAGACCAAACCAGAGTGGATAATTCAGCTATTATTGTAGACTTAAGTTTAATCATTTCTGTTCTTTAAGGATTTGGCAGAACAACAAATAATTAAAATATCTCAGAAAAATTACTGATACGTACTTCATATCAGCAGATCCATTTTTCGGATGTGGGGGGGGGGGGCAAAAGTAAGACAAAATGCCAAAAATTTTCGGCGCGCTCTGCAAGCCAAATTGCAATGTAGAATTTAAAATGAATATCAAAATAGTACTTTACGTTCAGTTCAACGGTTTTGTACTAGTGTCTTGCACTGCTTTTTAAAACGTATCCTTCCATTACATTGTATGAATTCTTAAAGTTGTCAAAAATTATAGGGAAGGTGGTTGGTGGGCAAATCGATATGTTTGCCCCCAAAATTTTCATTGGGGTGGCGACTGCCCGGCCCCTCCCGGGATCGACGCCCCTCCATACTAACGCCGGGTACTAACGTCGTGATTATGACTGACTACAACTTAACCAACGGAAAATCCCATGGTATTGAGAAAGCAGAATATAATAGGAACGTTTGAAAGCGAACTTTTATTAATTGGGACTAAGAATTGATAAATAATTTCACCAAGAATCTCAAATCAAAATACCTGGAAATGTTTTCGTCATGCAATCCTCAATTGGTGCACTTCTTAACTGTCATGAAATAGGCACTCGTCCAAGATTTGATCACAGTATTACATGTCTGCATGTAGGCCTATACGGAGCTATTAAGGGAGTTGAATCTCGATCTGACTGGAACATGTGAATGATGCCCATTAATATTATGCCAAGGTTGAATGTGACGAAAGAGGATCTTACGCCCGCGGTTGCATGGTATGTTTCACAATAATTGTCGTCGAGGGGATGCCTGCTCCTTTTCCAACCCAAACTTGCATTATGGTTGTAAAGAAAGAAAACAAAATACTCGTTTACGCCTCATTTTTTTTCTCTCCAGAAATCAGGAAAAAAAACACATTCTCACATTATTTTAAACCGGTTGTCTGGGTGTTGATGGCTAAACTTGATGCTGAATCAGTGGCTTCTAAACATTGCATGCTGATTTTGAGCATTCTGTTCTCGAAGTTCGCGCGTGTGGGATTGTTTTTGCATTTGGGGCTTCCGAGAGGCGGGATTTTCATTCCATGACCTTTGACCCGACTGAAATAAAGATGAATCAATTGACGACCAGACATCAGCATCACACATCGAGATAGATATCACATTCAAACGAAAATAACCCTGCGGGAAGCGAATGTGATCAGACATAATATTGCGTACTTGGTGGAAAATTATATATTTTATGTATCCTCCCGTCTTTGAGTGCTTACTCTGTAAAAAAAAAGGGTAAAAAGATCACTACAGTGTATTTATGAGGTGGATGATTAAAAAGAGTAAATAACATACAACTGTGAATTTAGATTTAAAATATATGTACTGGCTAGATTTTTAGTCATGTGGGGGCGACCTCAAGGACCAAACTGTGAGTAAACTTTTGACTCTTTTAAAGAGGGTTTTTTTTTCGTTTTCCCATCATCTTCAAAGATGCTTGTTTGTGAACATTTAATTGCAATTGTCTTGAAACAGCGCCTTTAGGCACTGTTTCAAGACAATCAAGACTATAAACCACAAACTTTACCAACTTTACATAAGATATACTCAGGAGAATACTGGATTTTTCAATCAATTCCGCACAAACATGATTTTGAGATTCCTTTCTTTATGAATAGTGTACTTTGGCATTTACATATCATATTCGGACAACTAGTGAAACGACCAAATTTGATTAGGTAAACAATATACGAGTTTTGATGTATAGTCCTCCCCCACTCACTCCAGATTCTCGTAAAGTACACTACACCCCGACACATGTGCACTTGTCAGACAGCGACTGGTGTCAGTTACCATGACAACGCGTCCCAAATCCTCCAAATCGTCAGCTGTAAAAACCCCAAACTTTTTTGACCGTCCCACGGAGTACTGGTTGACGAAGGAGAAAGTTGTCGAATTCTGTCTTCATATACCCAACTGTCTTCTCACCCTATCAATGGCTCAACCAGGGATCTTGTGGGCAGGGGCGTTACCGGAACTTGTTTAATGGGGGGGGGGGTATCCAACAGAATCTTTTGTGTTCGGTACCGACGGACAAGTCAACAGGCTACCCCCCCCCCCCTTCAAAAGGAAAGTCCTCCGTTATTTACCCGACGGAATCGCAAACGGACCGATAACTTACTGACCGGGGGGGGGGGTACACTCCCCAACACTCCCGCTAGCGACGCCCCTGCTTCTGGATCATTTCTCACCCTTCCATGTCTTATGGTGCAAAGAAAATAAAGAGGGGGGGGGGAGAACAGTCGTCAGGTCACAAGTGGGCTGCATTCTGAGCATACAGGTCAAACGGCAAATGAATGAATGAATGAATGAATTCCCTGAGAAATAAATAAGTAGCTAATTAAACAACTTATTACATAAATGAATGAATAAATAAATGGATAAATAATAAATAAATAAATAAATAAATAAATAAATAAATAAATAAATAAACAAATAAATAAATAAATAAATAAATAAATAAATAAATAAATAAACAACAAAATCAGACATGAAATGAATAAAGAAGTAAAGTAAAAACAGCTTTAGAATAAGTTGTCATGTGTTTTACAAAACCCTTCATTCAGGGTCGGACCCTCTGGCAGAAGAGCCCCCCCCCCCCTTTATTGCACGCGATATTCCCTCGGTTGGTAGTAAAACCATGGAACCAAGGAGCTTCAAATGAACATTTCGATCACTTCTGTCACATTCAATCCCCTTTTTCATGTTCTCACAACCTTCGTTCAACACCTGCTCTCATTAATAATGTTCGGGTATGTAGACTTCGGTTGTTAAACGCGATCATCGTGATCATGTGCACCTGTAGTAGGGTTGCAACGCGGGGGAGAGTGAGAGAAAACGAAAGGATTTACCGAAAATTAGGGTTTAGAGGGCTTTCAATTAACATTATCTGGAATTATCTTGGTACCACTCGAAAAAAATGTTACAAAGTTGTCAGTTTATGGAGGAAGCGGAGCTTCAAATGAAATAAAACATTTTTAATGTGGCTGACAATTTGAGATGAAAAAATGATGAAATACTTCAAAGGAGCGATGTCAGCATTGGCAACAGTACTTCACTCTAAACTTTTGATAACACGTAACTGAATACACACAACTGTACTACTCTCTCTGACATGCGATGTTCAACATTTACTTGGTTTACAGTGCCATTTTGAATTTGATAACAGCTGTAGTGCATAGGTTTTACATTTATTGGCGTAATCATTAATGAAAGAAGGACATTCAACATGCATGGATCTACATTCTAATTTCCTACCAGGGTATACTACGTGGCTTGAAAATAAAATGTAGTGTACAGTTAATTAATGACAAAGTATGCTGAATTACCTTCAAAGAGACACCAGGGAGGTAGACCTCCATAAAGACACTCATGGGCATATAAATGTTTACTCCAATTGAAACACATGAAGACGTAGATTGATAAGCATGTAGAGGGAAAGTTAGATCAATAGATAAGAAGATAGATAGATAGATAGATAGATAGATAGATAGATAGATAGATAGATAGATAGATAGATAGATAGATAGATAAATAGATAGATAGATAGATAGATAGATAGATAGATAGATAGATTGATAGGTAGATAGATAGATAGATAGATAGATAGATAGATAGTGATAGAAAGATAAATAGATATACATACAAACACAACAAAAAGTAACTACCCCCTTTTTCAAACTACCACACCTTTTTAACGAAATAAGTTTTAGCAAAATAATTCGGCAGGAGTATTCCTACACTCATTCACTAACTTATGTATGAAAATGTGATTGATCCGTCAAGCCATGCACGAGTGAGCATGCATTAAAGGTAGAAATGTCACTTTTCAAAAGTCACAGGGGTCATTTTGGGTAATTTATGATGCAGGATTTTGACAAAGTTTGTTTCTGGTGAATAATTAAGCGCTATTTATATTAATCATCTATCGTTTGACCCCATTACACTTTTCCTGGCACTTTACGCTTCAATGAGCTCAATTTAAAAATTTCAATCTTTCTCAATTTTGAAATGGTAAAATCCATTAAGTCTATTGAAAAAAAAATGAAATCTGGTATTTTTCACCAAAATGTATCTTTACATGTTGAACGAACATAAGAGGTTGTAACCATGTCATGGCTGAGTGAGCTCACTTCATGAACAAAGCATTTACCATTATTTTGGCATACGAGATGACTCGTGTGACTTTTGAAAAGTGACATTTTGCCTTTAATGCATGCTCACTCATGCTTGGCTAGACGGATCAATCACATTTCCACACAGATGTTAGTCTGTTAGTCTGAAGTGTAAGAATACTCCTGCCAAATTATTTTGCTAAAACTCATTTCGTTAAAAAGTTATGGTAGTTTGAAAAAGGGGGTAGTTACTTTTTTGTTGTGTGTAGACATAGAAGAGAAAGGGACAAGCCTGACCCATTGTCACACACAGGGAATCGGTAGGCAGAGGAGGGGTGTCAAGTTATGGGCCCATAATATTCATTTTTTTTATTCAAATGATTGGTATCTCGTCTGCTACGTTTTGTTTTCTTTTTTTCTATGTTTCCGTACTATACTTTAAGTGTACAGTTATTTTCCGAGTTTGTTTTTGTTTTTAAATAGTAAACATATATCCTTGAAAGATCCTTGAGAGATCCTTGAAAAGCGAGCCATATGGCTATTAAATGACTTCTCTGTTCAAAGAAGTTTTCAATCAATCAATCAATCAATCAATCAATCAATCAATCAATCAATCAATCTATTAATCAATAAAGAAAGCAATCAATCAATCAATCAATCTATCTATCTATCAATCAATCAATCAATCAATCAATCAATTAATCAACCAATCAATCAATCAATCGAGCAATCAATCAATCAATCAATCAATCAATCAATCAATCAATCAATCAATCAATCAATCAATCAATCATTCCCTCAATTAATCAGACAACCAATTAACCAACCAACCAATCAGTCTGTCGGTCAGTCAGTTGGTCAGTCAGTCATCCATTCAATTAATTGATCGATCAATCAATCAATCAATCAATCAAATAATCAATCACTCAATTAATCATGAAACAATCTGAATTTCCTTGGTGCACTATTTAGAAATGATGGAATCACACAACATACACAATACACATATCATACACATAGGACACAATAGCCTATTTATCGCACAACACATATTTTATTCATCCCCAGATACTCTATCCTTTCAAGTAAATAATGCTTACATTATCATTACGACAAAACACATACATGTACATACATACATACATACATACAAACATATATACATACATGTGATAATGCACTCAAATCAATGATATGACATATGACACAAAGGTTGAGTCCGGCATACTGATAAAATCATAAACACAGAATGTGCCACTGTCTTTAAATTACAAGAAGTAACATAAGTAAGTTTACAGAATTGGTTGCCATCAATTATTTACAATATTATTGATAATGTTACAAGCATCCAATTTTCACACTTGACAGTACATTTACATGATATGTTCATTTTATTTTTAAACACCCTCCCTCATGTCACAGATTAATTCCACCACAGATAGGGTAATAAACCAGAAATATCACTGAAGGTGATTAACTCCCCCCCCCCCCTCCCATTAGGATGGCCTTATCGTCTTGCAGCTGGCAGAAGGTCGTTAGCAAATGCTCTAAGCAGAAGGGCGTTAACAGTAAATTGCCTCTAATTTGAAACCCATAGGCTTATTCCATATTTTTGCCTCACATACTGATAGAAGGATCTAAAAGATCACAATACTTTGATTTCATGTGAAATAAGCCAATGGTGGTCACGTTACAAGCAATTTACTGTTAACGCCCTTCTGCTTACAGCATTTGCTAATGACCTTCTACCAGCCGCACCACGTTATGCGCAGACACTTCCTTGATTTATCGCTAAAGTATGCCATTAATATGGCAGCACAGTTTCTGACACATCAAAGTTTCTTGCACACCCTCCCCCAAAACGACCAATATGTGTGTAGAAATTTCATCAGCATTGCTCACAAAAATGAATGAGGAAGTTGTTAAATCCGCAATATTTTCCAGATTTATTGCCAGCATATGGAGTTACCATGGCAACACAGATTTTGACACATTCAAAAATGTGTCTTGTACAACTTCAGCCCAAGACCAATGTGTGTCCCAAATTTCATGGGCTTGGCTCAAAAACTGAGGAAGCAGTTCGATCCATAAGAATTGCAACCGACCGACCGACAGCTCGACCGTACTGCGATTCCTATTATAAACGGTGGCCCAGAAAAAACGGCACAGTTACATTTACGGATATTTCCCAAATTAAGTGCTCATATTTATTTAGTTCATCTGATAGACTGTTTTTTGTGAATACCAGTAGAATGACACCGAGATCATCTATTTTGGTTGGGTACTTTCCATTTTAGGGCCGTTTTTGTGAACCAATGTAAATTTGCTATTTGTGCGCCAGTTTACGTAAACTTAATTTCTATGAGACGCCATCGATAGGAAGCCTCATTACTGCTTTACCGCTAGAAAAGGTGAAATGCACTGCTTTGCAAAATTACCTCAAGTTTTCATCTAAATTCTCTTATTATATCACATTGTATACATCATAATATTAATGGGTTTATTTCAATAAATAAAAGTTCAAGTAAACTCCGCATTCATGCATATTGTTCTGTGAATAAGTATAAAGTACAAACTTAAAATTTAATGAACACATTTATGATGGCTTCATATAACAGAAAGTGATATTAAGGGATTAAACAGTTGAAATAATCATTCTAAATCATATGTAGGTTATGATATTTGTAAAAATTTATAATTGTTTACCAGTAGTAAGCATTTGAATACCTTTTAGATAATAGAAGGTAGATGTTAATAAGTTTACTCCTCCCATTAACCAATACCAATTTGCAGTTTAGAACTAGAGAAAAAAATGGATACCTTCTGCTAATATTTTGCATCAGGTCGCCATAAAGACACATGAAAGTGCTAAACTGCACTATGCTAAAGTTTGAAACCCCAGTCCAAACCTAACTTCATCAGCATACCATTTGCTCAGCTCATCTTTTAATTAGCTTGAAACTTTTCTAATTACCAGTTATTTTTTCCTTGGGTGCCTTCTTTTGTCTAGTAAATTCCCCTTCCATACATTTAGTACTATTTTTTTTTTTACCAATTAAGCATTATAAACAGTCTGAGAGATCAACACAGGCCTTAAACTTTGTTTGGTTGAAAAAGTAGGAGAAAATTAGGACTAAAATTCTCCAAAAAGTAGGAGAAAAGTAGAATTCAATCCACCAAAGTAGGAGGAAAGTAGGATATTTATGAGTAGTGTTTGGAGTGGTAACCCTGCTGAAGATGGAAACATGCGGAAAACATGGTGAATAATTATATGATTGGTGAAAAGTGGAAATCCGTGGAAACAAACTTTCCTTCAAAAACAGGTGACGATGATAGTTACAGTACTCTCAGCAACAACCAGTAAAACTACTCAACTCCCCCCCAAAATAAAAAAATAAACGTTGGGTTTTTTTGACAAAAAGTAGGGAAATAAGTATTTTCAGGGGAAAGTTGGGATCTTCTCAAGACAGAAAGAAAAAGTAAAAAAAGTAGGACCAGTTGAAGGTCTGTCAACAGTATTTTGAAACTTTGATGAAGAAACATCACATCAGCAATCTGTATTTTGTTAGCATTCACCAATCATACCAACTCTCAGTCTCAATCTTGGATAAGCTGCAAGGGCAGCAAAGTATATGTAGACGGGGTCTTCTACTGTAACGGACCCATTTCGAAAAAGTGATCATCTTATATTGAATTTGAAAAGAAATGTTCACTTAACAACAAAAAAAATAATTCAAATCAGTGTACGAGAGATAGTCTATGCTAATTATTTGCAGGAGAATGTGTGTTACACTAGAGTTTCTGCTTTAAAGAGAATACACAGTACTGGTTGATGATGGAAAAATTTTCATCAAAATTCCACATTTCTTTGGTTTTCAGGTGAAAGTATATTACATTTACATTATAATGTGAGACTAATTCACTTCATATGCAATAAAAAGTTGAGGGATTGGCAGTTTGAACAGGTGAAGTTTTCCATTGGTTTTGCCTTCCAATGGTAAAGTGTGTATGTCAACAATTGACGTAGTCCCACATACTGATTTCTGTGTTAGTACTTTGTCAGCAGTGATGATTTGTGTAGCAGATTTGTCAAAAACAAAGTGTTCTGTTGTTTTCAACTACTTTCTCCTGTACTAAAGTGACATTTTCAGAATACCATTCTGTTCACAGAAGGTTTGAAAGCAGCTGATATCAAAATGATGGTGTTCTGTGTATTCTCTTTAAGTGAATGTAACATGGAGACAGACAAAAAGTTTCTCCATGTTACATACGTTCACTCGAAGCAGTAATGAAATATACATTTTTCTACAAATAATTAGCTTAGTCTATCTCTGATACACCAATATCTTGGTTGTTCTGAAAGTATTTGTCGGTGTGTAGGAAATTTTGTCCATCGTTACCCAGATCTTACCACAACTGCTGGTTCTCAGAACTTTTGATTGGTCCATCACAGGAATCGTGAATTTCTAATTTCAGAAAACAATGTCTCAAAATGGTAATTTCAATTATCCATTTATCCATAAATATGATGGGAACATAAATCCATTTATCTAAATATGTAATAAGAACTCATATCTCAATTGTTTCAAAGGCATTTGTCTGTTTGAGTTGATTTTTTGCCTGCTATAATCTGAATCTTGCTGTAACCATTGTTTCTTTTGATCCCTGTGTCGCTGGCATTGGTCATTTCTCATTTGAGAAAACATCTCTCAAAATGACAATAGTCCATTTTTCTACGAATACGATCTCAAATCTCAATTATTCTGAAAGTACTTGTCTGTGTGCGGGAAATTCTGCACGTCATAATCTGGATCTTTGAGCAACTGCTGGTTCTCAAATTTTTCATCTGTTCAGAACCAGTGTTTTGCATTTTTTTTTTTTGGGGGGGGGGAGGGGACGACTTTTGCCTGTTGTAATCTGAGTCTTGCTGTAATTATTGCTTCACAGCACTTTTGATCCATTTGTCACTGGCATTGGGCATTTCTCATTTGAGACAACATCTCTCAAAATTACAACTGTCCATTCTTTTAAAAAACACAATCTCAAATCTCAGTTGTTCTGAAAGTACTTGTCGGTGTGCGGGAACTTCTGCGCGTCGTAACTCCGATCTGCCTCAAATCTCTGCTTGACGGCGCTCTTGATCTGTTCGTCGCAGGCTTCGGTCAGCTCACAGCTCGTCTGGGCGTCGTTCATCAGCCTTTCCTCGCTGGTCAGGGGTTGGGCTCCGGACGAGTGTATCGCTCTCTGCAGGAGGTTGGACACGAAGGGACGGGTGTCGTGGCCGACGGCAGTTTTCCTGTCTTGGGAAAGCTGCATAAGAGAAAAAAGGAAGAAGATATAATGATGAAAGATAAGATTGTAAGTACTGCATAAACGGATGATTTGATAAAGATATGCTACAAGTATCTCTGTGGCATATAGTAGATTTCTCACTTTGCAAAAGCTGCATGAAAGCAAAAACAGAGATGAAAATGAAATGAGAAATTTAATATGATTTAACATATTACATAAATTGGGAAGATTTCTCATCTTGAGAAAATTAATAAATAACACCACTTTCAATATGATTATATACGTATACTATAGACAGTGAAGATTTGATAAAAATGGTATTTACATGTATTTCAGATCCTGCACTCGATAAAGAAAAAAATAATAACCCGATAATCCATATACAGCGGGGCTTAAATTAATCAAAGGTCATCGAAGGTCATGGCCTTGGATGCCTTAGAGAATGGCCTTGATGCCCTTGTCATTGGCCTTGGAAGATATTTGTGCCCTTTTTAATTTTCTCCATTTGTGCTATAATATAGGAATGTGCAGTGGCCTTGCCCTAAAAATATTGAAATGTAAGGCCTGGTATTACAGTTAACTTGAAAAGTGAAAATTCTAAATCTATACCCATCACATCATTACATCTCATTGTTACGGCCATATCGGAACAGGACAACTAACTTGACTGCTATTGGGGTGAAAGTTCAACATTTTTGCCTCAATGTAAATCTGGTCACGCTATGCACAGCAGGTGCATTGGAAATTTAGAAATTCCTCGGAAAAATAATGTGAAGCCGTGCTAGAATGGCATTATATCAGAATTTGCAAGATATGTACGCTTGCATATTTATGACATTCGCGCAAATAACATTTTCATGAATATGTCTTAACCCGTTGGCTACGGGAACCGGATGTGTCCTGTGTTAACTCTATGGGATTTTCAGAATCTCGTAGGCAACAGCCGTCTAGACAACTCGTAGATTCATAGTAGGCAAATAAAATTCTAATGGGCGACACAATCTTCCTACCAACACATTGTGGAGGCTCCTCATTTTCTGTGTGTCATTATTGATCATAACAGAGTAAAACAATGGTTTGGAAAAATACAGAAAATTTTCAACAAATTCCAAATTAGGAGAAAATGTGAATTTTTAACTGATGCAAAATGTACTTTAATTGCATCACTTAAAGTGATAGGCTAACATTGTGGAGCTTCAATTTAAAAAAATTGTCAAATTTTGATATCTGAACTACATTGTAATGTTCATATGGACAAATAAACACCCTAGAATAAAAAAGTTTGGAAAGTTACACTGCCAATGGCAAGTTATGCATGAAGAAACAATTAAAACTCGGGGCCAGTTTAAATAGCGTAGGTGTACACACAGTAAGTCTATGGGAGAAAATGGGCAGGTGAATCCGATCAACTTACGATTTTCACTTTTTTAAAGGACTAAATAATCATTTTGAAATATAATATTTTCAGGGCTTCAATTTTAGACCTTATCAAAGACAATGGTAGCATGGGGAATTATGTAGCTCAGATTTTTTTAATTGTGGTAAATGTTAGCCAATACCTTTAAACTTGAACAGGCGTAGTCTCATTTTTTTTACAAAATCCAAAAAAAATGATCACATCTAAAAAGGGATTGGTAAGACTGGAAAAATGGGGGTTGATCATTCCGTCATTCCATAAAATTACATTCGGCGTCTTTCTACAGAAAAATAGTGGAATACAATTTATCTTTTCCGGAATTTAAAATCCGTATCGCCTTTAAACCATCCTGTTTCCACAGAACGCAATATACCGATTCTGTGTTCCGAGTCAAGCAAATACCGTGTCAATTGGAAGTCAGAAATTCAAATTTTGATGTCGCAAAGCATTGTGGTCAAACTGGCATATTGTGATAGCGTAGTAATTCAGGACCTATTATGTTTATTTAAGTTGTGTAAAAAAGAATAGCGAGTGTTGACATGAGCGATCAGGTGTATTATGCTGGTGAAATAAAAAAGGACACGAGATTGTAATATACTTTCGGGTTACACCGGTGACCCCTACTTCTGCCAGACACGGTATGGTTTGTCGCTGTGCGTTTCCACAGGAAAGTTAAACGGATTAACACGGCAATAACCACCTCTCGAAGGTGGTTATGATAAACCGTATTTGGTCAGATACGGTTTATCAATAAACCGTATCGCTTCTGTTTCCACAGGAAGGTTTTCCAGAATTGTGGATACTTAAACGGGTAATACCGTTTAACAGTTTTCTGTGGAAACACGTCGATTGTTTTGCCGGTCCTCTGTCCAAACCCAGTCCCCATGAGGGGGAAAACCCATACTAAAATCAAGCAGTGGTCTTTGCTGGAAAGGGGGGGGGGGGTCCTTCTGTAGTTCAACCAAAATGCACTACCTCCCACAACACTTTTTAAAAAAAAAACTCTCCTTGTGGTTTTTGCACCAGCTGCTGTTCTTAAAGAAAGACAAAAAAGTGCATCTACCAGAGCAGTCACACCATAGTAAACTTAACAGTCCCATTCCTACATGGCAGAACCCCTGCAAGTTGCAATATGACCAGCCATGTCGTGTCCTCTTAACCTTAAACTGAACTGGGTTACTTTCAGCTCTCTCTGACCTAGGTGGGGGAGGAGCAAGGCTGCCACTTGTAGGGGAAAATCCCTACCATAGGGAATTTTAGCCAACTGTAGGGAGTAGAGAATTCCTACAGGGAAAATGACCTACCATAGGGGAAAGTAGGGATTTTTGATAATTTGTAGGGAATTTTGACAATTTTCAAAAAATATTCTTGAATCCTCAAAGATTTTCTAAGAACTCCCATATATATTTGTCTGTAGACATTATTTGGGTAAATCCATTGTCCAAGTTGGTCACCATATCGTATAATTACGAAAATCGTAACGCGCACATGCCGCAGTATCGAGGTGATCACAATGTCAACTTTCTCAATTAAAATAAATCTCTTGCATTTACTAAGGTTATTTTGTAGGGGAAATCGTACCTTCATAGGTGAAAAGTGGATTTTTGTAGGGAAAACATAGCTCCGTAGGGGAAAATTGGTCTATTGGGCGTAGGGGAAAATACGCATGTGGCGTAGGGGAAAATTAAAATTTTGAGTGGCAGACCTGGGGAGGAGATGGATTTTGCCTCTCCAGATCTTGACTGTTAACCCTAAAATAACCGATATTTTAGACCCACCTAACAGCGTGTGGGGACGGGGGGGGGGGAGGATGGGATGGAGCCCCCTACTTTTAGGGCTAAAGGGCAATGAGTGACATTTGCTTGTCCCAGTGAATGCTTATGGTAATTGTTTAATAATGGAGGGAATATCTGGTCAGCGTAGGAAATACACTGGGGCTGAGGGCGATTTAGCCCCCCAAATTAACAAAATAACCCCCTAACAATAACAAAACAGCCCTCAATTGTTCTCATAGGGTTCAATGTATAACGTACTGAAACCACTAAATCAGGATCGAAAGTAGCCCCCCCCCCAACGTAAAATTTTATTTCCTGCCCTGCATCTGGTAATGAAATTTTCACAGCAGACACCCTGAACAGTGTACTCGATTATAAAATCAACAAAAAAGTAACTACCCCCTTTTCCAAACTACCATAACTTTTTAACAACATAAGTTTCAGCAAAATGATTTGACAGGAGTATTACTACACTCATTGACTAACTTATATATGAAAATGTGCTTGATCCGTCAAGCCATGCATGAGTGAGCATGCATTAAAGGCAAAAATGTCACTTTTCAAAAGTCACAAGGGTAATTTGGGGGAATTTGTGATGCAGGATTTTGTCAAATTTTGTTTTTGGTGAATGACTAAGTGCTATATATGTTAATCATCTAACGTTTGACCCCCCTTACACCTCCTCTGGCACTTTTCGCATATTTTACGCTTCAATGAGCTCAATTTAAACATTTCCACATTTCTCAATTTTGAAATTGTAAAATCCATTAAGTTTATTGAAAAAATTGAAATCAGTATTTTTCAGCAAAATGTATCTTTACACGCTGTACAAACATAAGAGGTTGTAACCATGCCATGGTTGAGTGAGCACACTTTATGAGCCAAGCAAAAAATGCCATTATTTACCATTACTTTGGTATAAGAGATGACTCCTGTGACTTTTGAAAAGTGACATTTTTGCCTTCCATGCATGCTCACTCATGCATGGCTTGACAGATCACACACATTTTCACACAGATGTTAGTCAATAAGTGTAGAAATACTACTGCCAAATTATTTTGTTAAAACTTATTTCGTTAAAAGGTTATGGTTGTTTGAAAAAGGGGGTAGTTCTTTTTTTGTGTGTGTTTAGAATAGTATAATCCCAACATGAGGGCTGTTTCCAGTCTTGCCATTTCCCTTAAATTGCTTGACGAACATGGAAAACAAATAAAGCAACTCTGATTGGATTCTATACAGAACTTTTTTATATGCAAATTCATGTAAATAAAACTATTGGTCTGTCAAGTAGTGTGTACATTCAATGCAAGCCCTAGTTTGCCATTTTGTAACGAGTACTGCCATTTAGATGGCCTGTGATTGTTAAATCTAACCCCACATCTCACCTTTAAATTAAGTTTGGATAAATCTAAGCAACAGAATGACAATTTCTGGGGAAAAGTACAAAAATCCCAATTACTGCATTGAAAATATTACTGTAAAAGTTGGGGAAGTAGGATGGGAGTAAGAAGACCACGTAGTATACTTTCAATGAATTTAGGCAATTGTGCTCCTTAATAAAAGTTTATGTCAAAGCACGTTTGAGAACTTTACACAGCCATCATAATGACATCAAACCTCTTCGTGCTCATTAATTTCATATTTATTGTACATTATTCCCAACTTTGCTGAAACGCAGATGGCACAAATCACAGTCAGATTCATCAATGCTGCTACTGTACTGTTTTTTTTTTTTCAGACTAAACAATTACATGATAGTTTTAGATCCCATCTGTGAAAATATGAATGATATTCCACTGAAGGAAATGGGCAGTCACTTCATCATTGCATTTTAATCTGTCCAGGTGGTTTCACTTATTGCATACAAAACAGCAGCTGGATCCACAAATATATATCTGAATTGACAGGACCTACAGAAATTCAATCCATCTTAGTTTTTGAACATTTGTTGTAAAATGTATTTTGCAAAGATGCAGCTGCTATAAGAAATCATAAATATATTGCAAATTTGATTTGTTGTCAAGTGTTACCACATGTTCCAATAAAATCTGCAAAATTCATGAAATTCTTAGTGTGCAAAATGATTTCAATGAGTGATTTACATTCAGGGTGCTCCAAGTGATCATTTTGATTAATTTACAAAATTAATCGACTAAATTGTAGTGTCCAAAATGATTGCAGTAGTTGTTTAAATTCAGATATTTAGAATATTTCAATTTATCTTTTTGATTCTGTTTTGGTGCTACAACATGAACGTGTGGATTTTTGAGGGTCAACACTGCCAATCTGGGAAAACTTGTATTTTCATGGTAGCTGACCAATAGGAACATACAGTGTGTCTCAAAAAAAAATTGTGCAAGTGAAAACCGCCCTTTTTAGCAATTAAGAAATACTCTTGTGACATCACATAGCCTAATGCTTACGTTAACATCAAGTGCATAGTCTTAACTTTCAAATACCATTAGTTTTGTTTAATTTGCTTGTCTTAATCTCGAGATATGTTAATTTAAATATGAAAGGGTAAAATCGCAATTGTGCCACTTTTACTACAATCCCGAGTAAAAGTGACACATTTGTGATTCCACCCTTTTGTTGTTTACAAGATATCTCGAGATTAAAACAAGCAAATTGAACAAAACAAATGACATTTAAAAGCTAAGACTTCGCCCTTGACGGTGATGTAAGCATAATGTCACCAGAGTATTTTCTAATCGCCGAAAAGGGCGCGTTTTACTTGCAGAAAAGCGCCATTTGTGATTTTACCTTTTCGTTGTTAACTGAACATATCTCAGGATTAAAACAAGCAAACTAAACAGAACAAACGGCATTTGAAAGCTAAGACTAAGCCCTTGATGGTGATGTAAGCATGACATCACAAAAATGTTTTTCTCATTACCTAAGAGGGCGCTAATGACTTGAACAATTATTTTTGAGACACACTGTACAACTTACAGCATTATGGCACTGTCTTACTGCATTTCTTTCACCACAGTTTGCTCCTCTCTGTTAATTGAATGATGCATGCTTCAGTGTTATGCAGAAAAAGCTTCACATTGCCTCAAAGATGAACATGAAATGTATTCTGTGGAAAATGGGGGTAACACCTACTTACAAAAATCCCACATTGAAGTGCTAGACAACAAAAAATCAGTCATACTCCTTTCCAAGGACCTACTTACAAGTTTCTCAGTGTCATTTAGGACAGTGGAGTGTTTCCGTTTACCAGTAAATTGAAAGTGGAAAATCCTGGTTTGGTCTTTACTTTTCATGTGAAAATGTCATGGCAACTTCACCTTTGCAAACAGATATTTGTTATTTGTTATTTTTTTTTGCTGAGTCACATTTTCTAGCGACAAAAGAGAATTTCTATGTTTTAGGATCAAGTTGAAATGGAATTACAGGTGTCCAGAAGTGGAACAGACGCGTTTTTTGAAAGCGGGACAATCACTCGTCTCCTAGTCATTCCATTCATAAAAAAGTTATCATTGGCTTACAAATATCATAACATCCAACCAACATGATATAAGCAACATTAACCATACACCGCCAACCGGAAATGTGTGTCACCATTGTGGTTGGAGGTTAAATAGGCCTCCACATCTATTTGTTACTTGAAACAAATTCCCCAATTCTCTAAATAGACGTGAAATATGCCACAATAATGCCAAAGATTCGCACGGCAGTTGGTGTTTGGCAGTCGGTCAAATGAGAATCGAGGGAAACAATAAACTTCGCTCACAAACCGCTGTGAATTATTTGTAAAGTACTAGAATACTGAGGGGTTCTTCCTCAACACAAACAAGTGAAGGCTCGAGAACATCACGATAAACAGAAAACAGCCACGTTTTTTATTTTCTTCCCCCCCTTTCTTTTTCACGAATCGTCATTTTCAATAAACGCACATGCATCCTATTTACTATGCTGGCTTTGGTTTCATCAGAGGCGTTTGAGAAGTCATTTCAATGAACGGCGATAGTAACGTGACAATGTTTTCGAAGCCACCACTGTAAGGCTATTAATTTTGCAGTAGTTATGCGTAAATGTGAACCTACAACTTCCCTGCAGAACACTTCATGATCGTAGCTAGGATATTCTTTTGCAGATGCAAGAAAACGTCCTGCAAACATGTTATCCACTCTAAAGGAGCAGAATGAAACGCCAGACCACTGCGCCTGCTACTCAGAAGAATACAAGAACAATGAAAGAAAATACCTTACACAGTGAACAGTTTGAGCAAAATTTGGTTGAAGCTGTTCAAGAGTTATGAACTGTTCGAAAGTTTATTTGATCGTTGTTCATGGCAGGATTCTTAAATTGGCAAACTCTACCGCACTTTTTGAGAAATCGAACAGTGTGGGAGAACTCCCATTGGCTATTGTACAACAAAGTTGTCAGCTTACTCTCATTTTTTTAATATGAAGATATTCTGATTGCCTCTCTGCATTGTTGTGACAAGTATGTCCCAGAAAAATAATTTTGTACATGTTTTCTGGAAAAAGAATATGATTACCTTCACAACTAACCATTTCAGCAAAAACGTAAATGTTTGTAAAACTTTGTGTAACAAAACCAACTCGCGGAGTTCTCCACACCTTCATCTCAAAAAAGATGGTAGTGTTGCCATTTAAGAACCTCTATATACTACATCTTGAAACAAGTTCAGCTCAATTTGTTCAAACATTTCCACCATTTTGCTTTTCTCTTATTGTTATCTATTCCTCTGAATGCGGAAGTAGACGTCTGTTTCATATACCCAATATTAACATGTGAAAGACCCATTTTAAAAGAACGTCAAACTCTGCTATCTGAGCACACCAATCGGACAGTGTTTGAATGGACAACATAGAAAATTTGGCCAGTTACGCACAGTCAATATGTACACTAGATAAAAATCGCACCATGAATATTCTGCACTGATGAAAATTCGCCAAGTACAGCAAGTCTATGCAGGGAAAAGAGAATGGTCGCTGTAGACGCTCATGATTTTTCAACATTTTTAATAAGCCAGCTTCAGTGGATCGTTTTTGGAACTGCAGTTCTTGTCGAGAGAGCTTCAATTTACACGCGACTTTACAGAGACACTCCACAGGAAATCACGTACTTCTGATTTTTATAAACTGCAAAGCATTGTTATGATAATAATAATAGATAATAACAAGGACATTAATTGCGCCAATAAATATACATCAATAAGTACTACTACTGGCACTTGACACATATAATTCATTTTGTATATACATGTTACAACACCCAATTCATGGTTTAATTTCCAGTTTAAAACAAATGAGTTTTTAAACACTCTTCTTAAACTCAAGTTTAGGAAGGTGACTTTCCTCACAAACAATGGAAGATTATTCCACAGTTTGGGCAGCATACAAAAATGCTCTGTCACCAAGGATAGGACTTTTGACTTTCCTGATGCGATGTTCAGTAGTGTATTATCTAGAAGAAACTTCAGAGGCGCCTAGTGCAGTTTGAGTATGATGATTTGCAATTCTAAAAGCTGTTGTCATTGTATATCTGTGACGTGCCATGAATGGCTTTGAATATATATTCACAGAGTCTTAAATATCGATTCCTTTGTTTCACTGTACCCATATGCCAACTCTTTCAGGCAACGGACTTAGCACATTGTGCAGAAACGAGGAGAGTTACCAGACTAACCTACGCACTCTGCATTTGTACGCCCTTTGTAGTTTGTTTTAGTTGATTGCTATGTAAACCTAAAAAAATAAAACTGTTACAGTAGTCCAACCTACACTTGAAACTAATGCACTGGATGATCCCCTTTTTTTTTTTTTTTTTCCGGTACTTTTCAGGAGTGCCATCGATTGGAACATTGTTATACAATGCCTGTACGCCTGCTGTAAATTGTAGCTGGCTGGCGCTTTAACCGCAACCTACGACCCATTTTATCAAACTACCTTGTGCACAGAAAGACAAAAACACAATCAACCTCCTCCCACCCAAACACTTCCCAGCAAGCAAAGTTTAGCAGAATCCATTTCAGCAAAAAAGTACTAGTTCCCTTGGCTTATTACAACTTTCATTTATTCTGTCCTGATTTCCCAGATATATTGGACCTCGCACCTTTATCATCCCTCCCGAGTTGTAGGGTGAATTAATACACATGTGGGACTATAGGCCCACTAATGTATGTTTCCCCCTTTTTTCTTCCCCATAAATTACAGAAGTCATAAAATGATAATCTGAAGTTAGAAACGCAGGTGGGTGCATATTGGTAACCAGTTAGGGTAGCAAATTCCTATGGAAAACTATATCACAAATATGATAAGTTCATGAGGACCATTAATGTAAGTTGCTGTCGTGATGTATCATTTTATATCAAACTGATATCGAAGTTTATGGCATATCCTAAGTTCCATGAAACTTGCTACAAGAAATTGCAGTTCTTTGTCAACCTTCTTATGCATTAAGAAGAACAATTTCTCTTACACATCCCATGGTCAAAATCAATAATCAAATACAAAAAAAGGGGCAGTACTTGACGACGAAATTTTATTTTTACCGTTCAACCGAATGTTTTGCGGTTTTATCAGGCGTGACAAATAAAACAAATCTTGGAAATAATCGTGTAATTGCTTAGCGCCACCCTATTAAAAACAACTAAATCTTTGTTGAAGAAAAGTGGTGTGCCAGGGAGTGACACAAGTTACAAAAAAGGGGGGGGGGGGGAGACGATGACAAACTTATACTGTCAACAAACCTATTTCAAATTGTCATTAAAATTTTACATCATAACTTATGCTTCAAAACTGATACAGGATTGTAGTAGACCCAACCCGCGCCCTGACATATTCTAAGACCCTAAATATGTAAATAGATACCTATTTTTTATAACAGCATGTGCTGACCAAAAAAATCTTTTGGAATATTTGATTAACTTACTGAACCTCAAAAACAAAGACTGACAATGTTGTCACGTTAAAGGGAGATACATGTAGGCCTATCGTACATTTAAAAAGCCCTGCCTTGATGTCAAAGGTATTATGTGCCTGGACAATATATTGAGCAGATCGCAGCGGCTATTTCTACAAGTCCTAATTCCGGAAATTATCGGCCGTCTTTGACCTGAAACCCGTTTCCAATACAGTTTAAAAGTTGAATT
>JZLH01S0500463.1:27630-38295 GCA_001188425.1 Eucidaris tribuloides
AGACAAAAAATCAGTCATTCCTTTCCAAGGAATACTTCAAGTTTCTCAGTGTCATTTAGGGACAGTGATTTTCCGTTTACCAGTAAATTGAAATGGAAAATCTGGTTTGGTTCTTTACTTTTCATGTGAAAATTCATGGCATTCACCTTTGCAAAACAGATATTTGTTATTTGTTATTTTTTTTTGCTGAGTACATTTTCTACGACAAAAAAGAATTTCCATTTTTAGATCAAGTTGAAATGGAATTACAGGTGTCCAGAAATGGAACAGACCGTTTTTTGAAACGGGAAATCACTGTCTCTAGTCATTCATTCATAAAAAAGTTATCATTGGCTTACAATATCATAATCAAAACCTGATATAAACATTAACATAACCGCAACCGAAATGTGTGTCACATTGTGGTTGGTAGGTTAATAGGCCTCCACATCTATTTGTTCTTGAAACAAATTCCCAATTCTCTAAATAGACGTGAAAATGCCACAATAAAGCCAAGATTGCGCCAGGGAGTGGTTTTGGCAGTCGGTCAAATGAGAATCGAGGGAAAACAATAAACTTCGCTCACAACCTGTGAATTATTGTAAGAGGTACTGATACTGAGGGTTCTTTCACACAAACAGTGAAGCTCGAAAACATCACGATAAAAACAGCACGTTTTCTTCAACGAATTCATTTCAATAAACGCAATGCATGTATTTACTATGCTGGCTTTGGGTTTCATCGCGTTTGAAAGTCATTTCAATAACGCGATAGTAACGTGACAATGTTTTCGAAGCACCACTGTAAGGCAATTAATTTTGCATAGTTTGGTAATGTGAACACAAACTTCCTGCAAAACTTCCCATGATGTAGTAGGATATTTTTTGCAGATCAAGAAACCTCCTGCAACATGTTATCATTTAAAGCAGAATGAAACCCAGACATCTTCCTGTACTCAGAGAATACAGAACAATGAAAGAAATACTACAGTGAAAGTTTGAGCAAATTTGGTTGAACTGTTCAAGAGTTATGAATGTTCAAAGTTTATTTGATCGTTGTTATGGAGGATTCTTAAATTGGCAACTCTACCACTTTTTGAGAATGAAAGTGTGGAGAACTCCCCATTGGCTTTGTACACAAATTGTCACTTACTCTCATTTTTTATGAAATATCTGATTGCCTCTTGCTTGTTGTACAAGTATGTCCCAGGAAAAATAATTTGTACATGTTTTCTGGAAGAATTTGATTACCTTCACAACTAACATTTCAGAAAAACGTAAATTTGTAAAAATTTGTGTACAAAACCAATGGGGAGTTCTCCACACTTTCATCTCAAAAAGTGGTAGTGTTGCCAATTTAAGAATCCTCTATATATAACTCTTGAACAGTTCAGTCAAATTTGTTCAAACTTTCACCATTTTCTTTCTCTTATTGTTATCTATTCCTCTGAATGCGGAAGTAGACGTCTGTTTCATATACCCAATATTAACATGTGAAAGACCCATTTTAAAAAACTGTCAAACTCTGCTATCTGACACATCGGACAGTGTTTGAATGGACAACATGAAAATTTGGCCAGTTACGCAGTCATATGTACAGATAAAAATCGGCACATGAATTATTCTCAGCTGATGAAAATTCTGCAATACACAAGTCTATGAGGGAAAAGAGGAATGGTCGCTTGACGCTCAATGATTTTCACTTTTTAAAAGCACTTCATGATCGTTTTGAACTGCAGTTTTGTCAGAGCTTCATTTACAGACTTTATCAGAGACACTCACAGGAAATCACGTACTTCTGATTTTATAAACTGAAACATTGTTATGATAATAATAATAATAATAAAGGACATTTATATTGCGCAGATACTATAATAATATACTCTACTGCGCATTACAATATAATTATTTTGTATATACATGTTACAAACACAATTCAGGTTTAATTCCAGTATTAAACAAATGAGTTTTTAACCTCTTCTTAAACTCATTTACGGAAGGTGATTGTCTCACAAACAATGGAAGATTATTCCACAGTTTGGGGGCAGCATACAAAAATGCTCTGTCACCAAGGATAACTTTTGACTTTCCTGATGGATGTTCCAGTAGTGTATTATCTAGAGAACTTCAGAGGCCGTAGTGCATTTGAGTAGATGATTTCAATTCTAAAAGCTGTTGTATGTATACTGGTGACGTGCCATGAATTGCTTTGAATATTATTAACAGAGTCTTAAATATGATTCTTTGTTTCACTAGTAACCAATGCAACTCTTTCAGCAACGGACTACAATGTGAGAAACGAGGAGAGTTACAGACTAACCTAGCACTTGCATTTTGTACCCTTTGTAGTTTGTTTAGTTGATTGCTAGGTAAACCTAAAAATAAACTGTTACAGTAGTCCAACCTACTTGAAACTAATGCATGGATGATCTTTTCGGTACTTTCAGGAGTGAATGATGGAACATTGTTATACAATGCCTGTACGTGTGTAAATTTGTATGGCTGCCTTTAACCCAACCTACCATTTTACAACTACTTTGTGCCACAGAAAGACAAAAACACAATCTAACTCCTCCCACACTCAAACACTTCCCAGCATCAAGTTTTACAAATCCATTTCAGCAAAAGTACTGTTCCCTGGCTTTTACAACTTTCATTTTATTGTCCTATTTCACAGATATATGACCTCGCACTTTATCATCCTCCAGAGTTTTAGGGTGAATTACACATGTGGGACTATGGCCACTATGTATGTTTCCTTTTTTCTTCCATAAATTACAAGTCATAAATTGATATCTGAAGATTAGAAACAGGTGGGTGCATATTGTAACCAGTTAGGGTAGCAAATTCCTATGGAAACATATCACAAATTGCATAAGTTCATGAGGACATTAATGTAAGTTGTGTGTGAATGTACATTTTATATCACTGGATGAAGTCTATGGGCTATCCTAATTCCATGAAACTCTACAACAAATGCATTCTTTGTCAACTTCTTTATGATTTAGAGAACAATTTCTCTTTACACATCCATGGTCAAATCAATAAATCAATAAAAAAAAGGGGGCAGTACTTTGAGAGAAATTTTATTTTACCTTCAAGAATGTTTTGGTTTAGTCAGGGTGAAAAATAAAAACAAATCTTGGAAATAATCTGTAATTGCTTAGGCCACCTATTTAAAAAAACAAATAAAATCTTTGTTGAAGAAAATGTGTCCTAGGGGTGACACAAGTACAAAAAGGGGGGGGGGGGGGGTAGAGATGACTAACTTATACTGTCAACAAACTTTTTAAATTGTCTTAAAATTTTACAATCATAACTTATGTTCAAAACTGATACAGGACTTTATAATGACATGAATGTAGACCCTAAATATGTATAATACTATTTTTTATAACAGCATGTCTGACAAAAATTTTTGGAAATATTTGGATTAACTTATGAACCTAAAACAGAGACTACAATGTTGTCACCTAAAGGGAGATACATGTAGGCCTATACTTTTAAAAAGCCCTGCTTGATGTCAAAGGTATTTGTCTGGACAATATATTGAAGCAGATCGAGGCATATTTCTACAAGTCCTAATTCCGGAAATTATCCCGTCTTGACCTGAAACGTTTCAATCAGTTTAAAGGTTGAATTCCATAAACACCCTGTTTGCAGAATACTCTGGCAAACAGATATTAATAAAATGAAACAAACAAAGTAAGGAAACAAAGCAACACAAGACAAAAAGTCTACATCAGACCATAAATTGCATTTCATTTCTGGAAGAACTGTCCACATTTGCACTTTACAATGAATATTTTACATGTATTTATCTTGTTCTGTTTGAGCAGAACAGAAGATAACTGGTCCACTATCAATGCAGTGGAAATGTCCCTTCACTTTAAATTCTATTTCCTGAACTTGATTTCAAGCTCAACAGTGTCCTACATATATGTGAGAAAGTTTATCGCACTCTTTGAAACCTATCAAATTTTTGATATTTGTTGGACAATGATTCATGTGCTACTATTTACTCTATACACATCTTGCTGGAGACAGCATAACTGTCTAAATTGTTCTAGGGTGTGTATTTGTACATTTAAATCCTATCAAGCAGGCCAGATATCAATTGTTTGTGTGTGTTCAAAACTCTATGTCAACTCTATACCAATTTTTGCCATAAAAACATGTGAATTTCATACTATACACCCACGACTGTAGTAAGAAACTAAAGATTTCTCTAATTTTCATCCACAGACTGTTGTATATATAGATATTATTGTACATGAAATAGGATTTAACTAAAACTGTTTGCATGGTCTATAATGCAAGACCTTAGAAAAAATTTGTACAAGTATTCTTGCTGATAACCAAGAACTCCTGAGAATACCAATGGTGAACTCGAGTAAGGGCAGTAAGTTAAGGGATGCTGCATACATCACCAAGACTCGGTTGAGGTCTTCATGATGAGAAAACAATATGCTTTTTAAGACGAAACTCCTGGTAAATTCTGGATGACTGAGATATTCTTAAGAAACAAGAAATGGCAGTGTTTTAATGAGACTACATGTATACAACCTGCAAGCTCCAGATTCAGCAAAAACACATGAACTTTGCAGCAATGAACCAGTCAACCATTAGGGGAAAAAAAATAGAAATGTTTTCAACAAAGTCAGGGAACCCAGATGGTCATGAGATGCCAAGTCGTATATTTCGGAGACAATTCCCAAGACGTAGCAAGAGTCAACCAGCTGGGAGGTCACACTTCAAGACTTGACTTTAACCTGGCCATGCAGCATAATAAGTAGGCTTAACTAAAAGCCTTAAAGATAAGGTCCATGATTTGTATGCCAGAAAAGGGCAAAATAAATGAAATCAGCTCAAGTTGTTCATAATTTGAAGATTAGCATAAATAAACACCTGCCATAGAACCTTTGGGTAGAATACGTAGTTTTGGTGAAAATCTGGATGGTCAAACTTCAAAATTTGAAAAGTGATGGGCATGTTCCATTAGTTCCAAAACTGTCAAATCGGCCGTTAGCCAAAGGTGACACAGAGTTCACTGCTTGACCATTATCAACATACGTCATCACACATTGACCGCTGCGCTGTGCGAACGTACACATAACCGTGCTTTTGCAATTTGAGCAAAATTTAAACTCACGGAAAGAACAACATTCTGGTAGCATATCGTTCTTAGTTTTTCTTATAAAACAATAAGTTTGTGACTAGTGCTGGCCGATGTTTAGATAATATTGAAATTACTCGATGTTGAAAAAATATTGTCTACACGATAATGATCTCATGATTATTTCAAAATATCGCCAGACGCACCATATGGCCAAAAATACCATCGATTTTGAAAACCTAATGGGGTACACTGTAAATGCATGCACTGCAGTGGGAGGGACCAAGAAATCCCTGTAGCTCTGAATGAATACTCGGCACATGAATGCTACTGCCTGTAAACAGGGAGGTCGGGGACAGAAGATACACCTCCATGCTGTTCAGCTATCAAACTTGTGGTACTAAAAGCAGCAGTGCATTTAGTATAAGTATCAACAATCATAACAACTATGTCAACACACTGCCCACCAAAAATGTAAACAATCAGCACCATGAATCTCCTGATCTAGTTACAAGAGGGTCGACAGAAAGTAACATTGTTTTGACTACATTTTGATAACATCCCTACATGGTTGCAAGTTCAGCCTTAAATAGATTTATCTTCTTCATCACAAATCTGTTTTTCAACTCTGGCGATAAATCGTGTTATCCACGATGTTTTTCCCACGATAATCGAATGAGGTTTATATCAAATTTCGCCACCTCTATTTGTGACACATGGATCTTTCAACGAACCATTTCATTGGTATACAACCAGACAAGCGTTAACGCAAAATACATTGACAACCAGAAGGGCGTTAATGCTATTAACTTTGCACGTTGATAGGGCCCTTCTGCTTCTCAACAGGTTCTGTGTTATCGCCACTCTGGTTCCATACCGACGATTTGTAAGTACTTAACTAATGATAATTTAGGAAAGTGATGGACTTGCAAATCCTGAAACCTATCTTTAAAGAGAAATGGCAGGATGGGAAGTTGTCCTTAATTTACGATACAACGATACCAGAAATCAAGTATACTGTTCAGGGTTTCTGTTGCGAAAATTTCATGGTCAGACATTAACTCTTTGTTGTACAATTATCATCACAAAATGCAGTCAATGTGGTTAAGCTCTCATTGAATATTTGTTAATGAATGCTCGTTTCTCCTCAAGTAAACAAATTCCAGACAAATCCTTCTAGCCTAGATATAGGCCTACATTTTGGTCTAGCCAGTGTAGGCTTATAGGCCTACATGTTTCATTTCATTTGGTTCTTCAGGAATTGTGTCTGGGCAATTCCACGAACATATGAGAAACACAAAAATAGCAAATTTCAAAGTCAAGCCCACCCTCATAAAAGTTAATTGTCCCATATAAAAGATTATCACCTAACGAGACAGAAAACATTTCGAAAACAACATCATTATAGTTTTCTTAATATCACTTTTGAAATTGGGGATAGTTTTGGTATAGGCCCCTACACATTATCGTTGATTTAATCATAATATCGAAAAAATGTTAATTATACTATACTTATGCACATTTCCTTATTAACTTTTGAAGGTGCAACTAATTATTGTTTAGACATACAATTTCTCTGAAAATGTTCAAATCTACTGACGAAATCCAATGTGGTAAAAAATCCGTTACCCCCCACCACGTAAACATTAAAAAGTTTTTCCCTTGAAGTAATCTCATAAATCTTTCTGTAATTGGTAAATTTTCTGCCTGCATACAACTCTTCCACACTAATTTTCAAAATATTCTCCAGTTTTGGCGTTGAAAATGTGGAACGGAAATTACACCACAGATTCCTCATCTTAAATACTGTGAGGGAGGAGACTAACCTGTTTCAGACGCCATTCATATTAGAATGTTTATGAGAAGAGCCGTCAAGGGAAATAGCCTGAGGTAGGCAGTGGTGACATTGGTGGAACGGAAATAGTCTGATACCACCAATACCCACACTGGAGGGCTTTTGGAGTTCTGACATCACAGAAGCCTATGTACATGTTTAACAGGACACATTTGTCACAAGGTCCTGTTTAAATTAACACATTCATATTTTCTCATCTGCAAGAACTTCCCTTCATAAGGCTGCATTATTTCTAGCAAACAAAACCACACACCTGTACATACCAAAAATAGATCTGCAGTTCACACTTCTAGTCAAAATGTATTTTGCATTTGTCTTTTAAATTGTTTTTTGTTGTTTTTTTCTTGTGGGGGGGGTGGTGTGGAGTGGGCCTAATTAAAAATGAAAAGACTATTACTATACACAGCAGGGAGACAAAGCATAGCATGTGCAGCTTTAACGCCCGCACATTCTCCATTGGAAAGCTACGAATGACAATAACTGCATGGGGCCCAACAGTACAAGTCTAGAATGAAAATGGGTTTCTCCAGACTTTACAGAAAAAAATGTAATAATACTCAGCTAAAGTCATTGAACACAACAGGAGATCCTCGTCAAATTCTACAAAATGGTAAATTTGTTAATATATGTTTGGCCTGACAATTGAATTAAACTCATCAGCTAACCAACAAGGCAATTGTTTTCTAAAATGCAATTCCAGAATCAACACACACCACACACCACAACTGACACTTGGAGCAGGAGTGATGGCGACTAAATTTTTTTAGAGATTTTTATATACTACAGAAATTGTCCAGTTTTTAAACTTCAGAGCAGACCATGCTTATGTATCAATGAACCAGCTAAAGTGTCTGGATTGGTATTTTCAGATTGTATCATTGCAACTTATCTTTTCACACACACACGCCTCCTCGGCATCTCTTGACCATCTCTTTTAGACATTCTAACGGAATTTGTCCTTGATTTTCCAGTTTTTTCCATCATTTGTGTTCCATCCTTGGTGCAGCATATCTACATTTGTATACCTGTATTTACAATCTTGTGTCATATCTCGAACTGTCTAGGATAGCTGTTCGTACAGCACATTGACAAAAAGCACAAGCCAATTAGTATTGTTAACTTTGTGTAGCATTGTACATGGACTCCTAACTATGCTAATTCGTTACCCCATTTGCATTAGATATAATTTTTTGTGCAATGTCATGTTTTTCAGGGAGAGGGCACAAATAGTACCACCTGCTAATTATTGAACAGATAAATTTTCACATATCCTAACCTAGGCAGTCAACCACTCGATATTTGAAAATATTGTGAAATTTTACAATACATAATTAGTGAACATCGCCTTGTAATATATAAAATCTACAACACACTATTTCATGGTAAATATTATAGAAGAAACATTTTCTACAATCTCTTACAAGACATCTCAGAGAATGCAGTCCGCATATTATTTTCACATAGACTAGAAGGTGTAATTCCGTTACCGAAATTTGTAAAATTCCTACCACCAGGCTCGAAAGAACAATTAACCATTAAAAATGAATGCACATGTATTGACAAAAGATCACCCGTCGATTAATATAATAATAATAGAATAAGACATCAGACACCGTTACACCAATGTAGATCACCACGCCGCCACCAACCTAAGTGTTGCAAAATATACTCAAACTCGGTATCCGTACGATTTTAATATTCATTCATTTTTTCTGACATGGCTGAGAGTGAAAATGAATATATTTTATTGCCCTGGTGATAGCAAGGTATAACTCTGCACCTTAATCACAGTATTAAAAAATGCAATAAGGTCATAAGTGTACTTTCACCAGAGTAAAATATATAAAGCAAATTCTCTGATTTGTAATTCGTTACGTGGACTTGCCCGTCTTACTTCTCCAAGCACGTCACTGTCCTTTAAAACGCAAAACTATTTAATTGACACATACTGAAACAAATGATTTTTTTTTTGGGGGGGGGGGGGCTGAACTTGAATATATTGAAATTTGCCACATTTCAACATAGTATGGGAATCATTTACTTTTCTTTTGTTTTGTTCTTTTAAGAAATCTAGATCTTTAAGACAGGATGTATCTCATCATTTCCTCATCCATTTATTACTTCAGATGTGGAGAACAACCAGCCAAACACCTGTTAAATGTCATATCAGAATGGGTGAAAAAGGAAATATGCGAACATTATTGCCTGAATCTCACATAACATCACATCTTTATTGACAGGCCAGTAGCATGTTGACTTTATCAACCACAAGTCAGACATTAAAAGAAAAAAGGAAATAATGTTTTGGGGTTTTTTTTTCCATCTTTCAGTGCATCTCACGAGACTAACAGTCTAGCAATGATTTAAAGTGGTTGCAAGGGGACCTTGCACATTCTAGCATTTTTTAGTCTAAGTCTTTAACTGCTCTTTCATTTACCCCAATCCTGAACCAAACGAGCTGCGAATCTAGTCTAAGTGTCCAGACTCACACCTGTTTAAGTTCCTGAACTGCCTTAGTATTAGGGCAAATAAGAGAACAGTCTAAAACTTGTACTAAGCATTTCTCAGTAATGGAGATTTCTTTCCCTAGTACACGAACACAACTTATACATTACTTGAAGGCCATAAACTGTGGCAAATTCAGTCTGGGGGGGTGGGGGGGGGTGTGCATTGGCAACACTCCCTTTGGTCAAATAATTTATACCGTAAAGCAATCATATACCATTTAGCAATGTTGTATCGAGAACACAGGTTCTGAGACCAAAGCAGCCCCAATCCACAACTTTTTCATAAAGGGGTTTGTATAGGTGACTTGGACCGAGACCGAGACTGAGACCAAGGCCAGGCCGCCAGAAATTGGTCTTGAGGCTGACCTTGGATACAAAGCTAACTAGTGGCTCCTTAATTTCTTGAGGGTACTGATCTCCCCTCCTCATGAATCTGCCCATGATATACCATGGCTTTATTACCATTTCCAATTATTACAGTAGATCATTTACTGTAGCAGGGCTTATGGAAGCCCCTCTGGGCTCATTTCAAACCCCTGGTTTGATAACAATTTGAGTGTAGGCACATTTATGGCACATTGTGGCAATTCATTTCAATTATCAACATCTTCTGGGAAAGAAACATATATATATTTCAGTTTTTGTTTATTTTCCAGACTGACAAAACAGGCACAGCATCTGGTTTGGGTTAATTTCACGACATGACCTTTTGCATTTCTACTTTGGTTTGGTCAAATTGTTAATTTTTTTTATTATCATATCATTACTCTGTATTGTTTGAATTATATATCCATGTTCTCTCCTTCTCTCCTCAAGTGTAGTCAGTTTTGATTTAGCTGTATCTGTATTTATAGGACATGTGCAAGATATAATTTCAAATGAGTTTGGTTACTCTGATCTGAGCCTGTTCACTGATTCAAGAAATATAATATAAAGGGTATTATATTTGAATTTATTGTCCACAAAGCAATATATGCAGAAATTTGTTTTACACTGTTCACATGGTACAATAGACGTACACATTACATGACTATAGAATATATTAACACATTAGAAAGAATTATATGATACGACAAAATACTATTATATAACACTTTGCGATAACAATTATCGCAAATAGGCCTATATTTAATGCACCCTTGTAACTGTGGGTGTAAAGTTGTGCTTTATCATCCTCAACAACTTGTTTCCTGTCAGGGTTGTTATTGG
>JZLH01S0500463.1:54406-78532 GCA_001188425.1 Eucidaris tribuloides
ACAGATGCCAAATGTGACTATGTGGTGGAAGTGGAAATGACCCAACTTACGAGGTGACCAAACTATGGCGGAAAGTGGAAGTTCACTATGGTTTTAGTTCACAGCAAAAAGGGGGGGGGCAGGAAGGTGGGGGGGGGGGAACTGGACCTTCAACACAAAAATATCCTTTGAATCCCACACAGATGCCAACTTCACCATGTAAACTCTAACCTTTCAACTAGACAACGCTGTTTCTGGTGACGTCAAAAACTCACCCGCAGCATTTCACCGTCTCCATCGCAAGGTTACCAGGGCCCCAGTAGGATTGGGCATGGCATAGATTTTGGGGACAGCTCCATAAACAATGACTGAACAGGTGGCTAGGTTGCATTGTCAAACAGACTTCAGTCATAATATGTTGAATTCTACAAAAGTGTGTGTAAAGTTCATGATATTTTTTGGGAGGAGGAGGTGGAGGATGGCCCTAATTCATAAAGTTTGTTTGTAGTAATTCAAAGTGCTCCACAAGCAAATCAGACTTTGCTGTGAAGATGGGAGTTGGGGTTACGATGAACAGTGCAAGGGGTGGGGCTGCATATGACATCCCACTATCTTCCCACGCCCCTGAGGATACCATAGCTTGCCCACCAAATTTTTTTCATAAAACAAGAAACCAGATTTGTCCCTAAAGCACACCTTAGTGTTTGAAGTGTGCACATCTGGGTAATAGCATGAATTTTGACATAACTACTTCAGACACTGTACAGGAAAATTGATGGAAGCACTCTGCCATTCCCCTTTCATGGCCGCCATTTTGGATTTCAAAATGGCCACCATATTGAACCTATTTTCATCAATATCTTGTGAACTAAATACCGAGGTAGTTAATTCCAGTGGCTGTACCCCGATTTCAGGGTCAATGAATTACATGGACCAATTTTTCAACACTTCAAATGATCGCCATCTTGTATTTTAGTATAGCCACTGAAATCAACTTCAGAGCTATTATAATTTACAATATATTAACAATTATTATCTAACTAGGGGGTTTCAAGCACTGTGATATTAACGCGTATCCCGCACGCACAGGAATGCACGTATACGCGCTGCCGTGAGACGCGTGTAACATCGAAAATATCATACGCTCAGAAAAAAATATCAGATACATCCCGGTATTTTTGTATTTGTTTACCAGTTAATCAAGTTTTCCACACAAATAACGTATTTTAGAATCAACCATTTCCCCCCAGAAATCATCCTATATCGTTACAGTACAGATTTATAAGCCTAGTATGGGAACATATATACATGAATGAACAAACAAGATTTCAAATAACAAGCATACTGCATTAATAATCTCAAGGGACGAGTTTAAAAAAGTAAATCTTTATAAGGTGACCTTTAGAACAAAATCCCGGGAGCCACTCAGTATATTACAGGGACGGGCACTGGCAACATGACTTGCTTAAAGTTCAGTCCAACCACATCTGACGTGTGAGTGTGACCGCAAAAGGTGACAGAAGGTGACGGAAGTAAATGTACGGGCTGATGTAAAAATGTGTTGCTGCTGAAAAGGAGATGGGGTAAGAATCTATTCAGGATGATTGAGTCATTAAAGGCAGGGAATCTCATTTGCACCCCGCCCAGCAGGGCACAAAAGATCACTCATGCCCCTAGGCTATTGATGAGGGACACGTTTGTGAAATCTGGGCATCAGTAATTACCTAGAATGTGAAAAATGCACAAAAACAAGTAATGGCTGTTTAGTGTGTGTTCTATGCTAGGAAATTAGAGTCTAACAGTCATTATAATTCCACTTAAACTGAGTTTCCAGCTCCTATACTTTGCTGAAGGTTCTCAGAGTGTATTTACACAATTTTTATGCATGCAAAAGGGACGATTGGCATTCATCTGTCCAGCTGACATAACCCCTCCCCTTACAATATCAACACTTATAAATGACATATGAAAAAAATATATTAAACATACACACATACATAAGTGAGTAACTTCAGTAAATAAATTTGAAAATTTATGAATAAGTAAATCAATCTATTAATCAATCAATCAATCAATCAATCAATCAATCAATCAATCAATCAATACATTGAAAGTAAGCTCTTTCAGCACCTGCAAAGCCATTGAATGGGGGAGGGGGGGGGCGAAAATCTTGTAACTTTAGTCAGGGCTGCCAACTCTCACTCATTGAGCATGAAACTCGTGCATTTTGGCCCTCTCTCCTGCAATATTTTGTTTTTATTTTTAGTACATTTTTCTTCGTCTTGTCCATCCGGACCACGCACTTATATCATTGATTCACAGACATTGGCAACTCTGCTTTAGGTATAAGCAAAGTTTGTTTTACAGACGAACAGTAATCACAAAAGCTCACTTCGGCCTTCAATTCAGGTGAGCTAAAAAGCAAATGGCTGTCCTCATCCACTACATTCTTTAGGGGAGAAAAGTCCATGAATCTCCCTTCAATATGAATAGTCTGGAAGACATAAAATGGGATGTCCCGATTCTCAACTTCATTCTTTTTTGGGGCATGCAAGTCAGATATGTGTCACTGAGGGGTGATTGTGGGTTGGAGGATTGGGGAGGAGATTCCCATGAGCAGTATCACCAAGATCTGGCATTGAAAACCCTTCATTCTTTTTGGGGGTATGCAAGCCAGAAAGGCGTAACTTTAGTTTGGGTGGGGCAGAGGGGGGTTCTCCTATGTCCTATCATCGGGATCTGGCATTGAAAACCCTTCATTCTTTTTGGGGGTATGCAAGTCAGAAAGGCGTAACTTTAGTTTGGGTGGGGCAGAGGGGGGTTCTCCTATGCCCTATCATCACGATCTGGCATTGAAAACCGTTCATTCTTTTTGGGGGTACGCAAGTCAGAAAGGCGTAACTTTAGTTTGGGTGGGGCAGAGGGGGGTTCTCCTATGCTCTATCATCAGGATCTGGCATTGAAAACCTTTTGTTCTCTTTGGGGGCATGCCGATCAGGTCAGCATCACTGAGGGGGATAGGGGGAAAGGAAGGTTCCCCTCATGCCCTAGCTTCTGGATCTGCCATTGAAAACCCAGCAACACAAGTGGGGACATGAAATGAGATGTGACAAGATTCTCACCTTCATTCTCTTTTGGGGCATACTAGTTAGATAGGCATCACAAAGGTATGACTGTGGCATGGGGGAGAGGGGTAACTGTGGGGATGAGGGGTAATAGTGAGGGTTTTTTTTGTATATACAGTGCTAAAGTGAACAATACCCCATGGAGAGTGACAGTAGAGTCAATTTCTGGTAAAGGCAGGAGAGCACTATAGTAGAGAAACTACATGGGCAAATCTGTGGTTCACAGCAGCTTAGGATAGCTAGAGTGACGGGTTGTAACAAAGTAGTTAAATAAGTGATTTAAGGTGCTTATGTAACTCTGCTTTTGAAGGATTGTGCACCCTTGTCAGAAATATCTCCAACTACATTTTCGGGTAAGCTGTTCCAGACTGGTACCGCAGAGTGGATGAAGGTCCTGCTGGTGGAGAGCGGTCTGGAGGTTGGTATTGACAATGCATGGAGAGGCATTGATTGGCTAGCCCGGGTAGCTCTTCTGGCTTTGAAGGGTTCAGGGAGCAACGCTTTAAGGTCTGTAGGGCATGTTGTAGTCTGCATCTTGTATAGGACTGTCACAGCAGCTACTTGGCGTCTATGTTGGAGAGGGAGGATGTTTAGTTTGGAACAAGCTTCTTCTTTGTTTGTGCCTATGATTCCTAGGGCCTTCTTCTGAATGGAGTCAAGTAGACAAAGAGTGGAGGGGCTGGCACTCATCCAGGAAAGTGAGGCATATTCCATCACACTGCGCACCTGAGCTTTGTAGACATTTGTTCTGCCCTGAATGTCTAGTTTACAAAAAACTTTTCTCAGGGCACCCAGCCTTTGTCCTGCCCTGGACGTGATGCTGGAAATATGTTTTTTCCCGGTCAACTTGTTTTCAATAGTGACCCCCAGGATTTCCAGCTCGTCTTTCTCCGCTAATTTTGTGTTTTGAGGGTGAAGTTGGATGAGAGGGAGGTCTCCTATGTCCCATCCTCTGCCACTGAAACCCCAGATACACACAAAGGGGGGGGGGGGGTTAAGCTCTTAGCTTTAAAATGATATATAACTTGTTAAAATTGAACTATCCTAACCCATTGAAAACGTGATTGAAATAAGAGAGAGTTAGGAGGTGCAGTTTCAGAGAAAAGGGAGAAAAGAGGATTTAAAGATTATGTTCACTCAGGTACGCAATGCGGAAGCACATGTCCGAAAAAAATGTGGTCCAGAAAAACTGCCAATATCTCACTTTAAGTTTTGTTTTAAGCCACCAAATTTTGACAGTAGGAAGAGAAAAGATTACTCTTTTAGATAAGACAAATTTCTCAAATTTGAGTTGGTCAACCCAAATGACACATTTTGGTCTATTACAGAGAATCATAATCTGTGACTTTTTGTTGGTTTGGAGCTGGGTGGTCACATTTGTTCTTGTTATAATGCACAGGATACAAAAACCTCTGTCGTGTGCATGATTTTGCTGTCATATTTTGTCCCCTTATTTTTCAATACTTAGACTCAAACTCAAGAGATTTTTTTCATTTTTGTTGAAATGGATTTTTTTCTAAAGCACAGCAGACTTAGTTTAATCAAACTAAAAGAAACAAAATAGGCGCAAAAGACTAAAAACAGATTAGCTGTATTTAATCAATGCCACTGCTTTCGTTCCGGGTCAGCCAGGAAGTTCGCTTGTCTGCGAAAAATTCCAGGACGTTGATATCGTTCGCTGATATCGCGGAATATCGGGTATTTGCAGAAGGGAGCATCTAACTTCAAGTGGACCAATCAAATCAACATGAAATGAGATGTGTCAAAGGATACTTACCTTCATTCTCTTTGGAGGCATGCCGGTCAGGTAGGCATCGCTGAGCGGTGACTGCGGGATCTGGCGTCGCTGACGAGAGATGTCTTGGGCTATGATGGGGACCCATTCCTGCAAGGGAGGACATTAAAGGTAAATGACATGATTGGGGGTAGTCCTCAACTTGGGCTGAAACTATTCTAGAATCAAGTAATCTGTGCAAGGATTCTACTGTGAAAATTTGGTAGTCAAACGTTGACTCGTTCTAAAGTAATTTCCATCTGTATGTCCTGTGGCAGACAAATCTGTCGTGTAGGGTTCTATAGAATGTTATTTTTATCGGGGTGCGAGAAAATTGAACTACTACTATGTTCATGCTTGATTCTCCTGAAGTAAACAAATTAGAGACAAATCCTTCCAACTGGCAGATCTACTCCATCTGGTGTACAGTTGGTATATATTTCAACTTATTTGGTTCTTGAGCCATTTTTTCGTGTTTCCAATCATGTCACTAACCTTTAAAGGCATTGGTTAACAATGTTGAGGCTCCATTTAAAGGGGAATGAAACCCTGATATCAATTTATATTCAGAGAATACATAATAATCAGAAAAAAAAACAAAATAGTGAATGTTTGAGCAGGACAGGACAGCATGGATTAGAGCTATTACGGAAATGTACTGTCCAATCCTACAGAGTGGGAAAAAAACAGACTTTCAACGATGGTGGTGGTGGTGATGATGATGATGATGATGATGATGATGAGCAAATTTGGCTGAACCATTCAAGAGGTATAAATGTTCCAAGTTTATTTAATCTTTACTATGGAGGATTCTTCGATGGCCGACTCTCCCACTTTCTGTGATGAGAATGTAGAGACCACCCAAGTGTTTGGACCACAAATTTTCACACAAGTTTCTATTAATTTTCTGAGATGTCAGTTGAGAAGGTGCCCCATTTTGTTTAGATTTATTTTTTATGTTACAATCTAAAACAAGCAAGAGGAAATTAAAATTTTGATGAAAAGTTAAAAAGGTGAAGCTATAAGTACAAAATTATTGGGTAGTTAGTTCTCCATACACTGATCACAAATAGTGGTGATGTCAATTTAAGAATCTTCCATAATAAGGATTACAGAAATATGGAACAGTTGAGCCAAATTTGCTCATTTTCACCATTTTCCCATTTTACTAAATATTGTTTGATATTTCTCTGGACGAACATAGTTGTATGAGTTTCATTGCCCTTTAAAAATGGTCAAACTTTGATATTGGACTTACATGATAGTGTTTGAATTGACAAAAAGCACCCTACAATATATATGGCACATGAATTAATGTCCTGGGCATGAAAACTATATTACACAGCATTCTGTGGGGGAAACTGGAATGGTCACTCACTGGCTTTTAATGTTAGAAACCCCCTAGACGTTTCGCGTGCAATATGTCGGCAACGCGCAAAGCAGTTGCCACGGCGTTTCATTAGACCCCCCCCCCCCCCCCCCGACTATAGCATAGCCAAAAAAGCCCAGCCTGATTAGGGTTCAGATTGTATTTTAAAGTAAATGCATTATGTGCCATATATTATACGTACAGATATTTTTTGCGATAAATTTCTACATTTATATTGCATTTGATTCTTTTCGTGTAAGTATACTAGAAGCAAACATTTTCATGATTTTTTAGTCACAAAATTTGTGAATATAAAACCACCACAAAACAAGCAACCTTAGCTTAAAAAGGTGAGCTGTCTTATTATGATCAGTAGTTTTTAAGCACCAGTGTGCATCATCAGGTCGATATAGACTTTTATATACCTCATATATAGATTCCTCTCATCTGATTGGTTATAAGTAGAGTCATTAAAATAGCTGGGCCCCTTTTTTTCTAACAAGATGACGTCATAATTAACTGTGCCCGGGGCATGGCAATCGACTGTGCCCGGAAAATAATAGGACAGCCTCAACACCGTGTTCATAGATCGCTCGTGTGTGCGCGTCCCCTGTACGATGAGCGTTGAGAAGAGGACATGATTTTGGTAAGTTGATTTTACAATTTTATTATGGTTCATTTCAAAATCTAGGCCTATGGCATGCTGTAAATAGCTTGTAGGCCTTGTCTGTTCAGGAAATCTTTTAACCTATCAGATGAGAAGAATCTATATATTCGGTATATAAAACAAATACTGACTGCTTAATATTCGGGGCACAGTTAAAATTATAGGCCCTCGGTGATGTCAAAACCATGACTACGCCCTCAGTTTCGCTTCGGGCATAGTCATGGTTTTGACATCACCTTGGGCCTATAATTTTAACCGTGCCCCTCATAGCAGTCAATATTTGTATATTGCCCATGATCCCTCACCAGAAATTGAACAAAACCATCAATGCTACATAACATTACTTACCGCCTCTACAGCTGCCTCCCAGTTATCCGTTTCCATGGTAGCGGGCCTCTCTTCGCCTTCTGCACGCCCCCCCGTTGCCCCACCCACAGGTATACCTGGACTGATGGGGGCAGAAGCCGCTGCAGGGGGACTGGGATCTAGCCGATTACTCAGGGGGGCCACGGGGGCTTCCACTGCATCTTCAAACTCCATGGTCTGTATACAAGTGGATAAAAAAATTACCCTCATTAACCCACTGTGTAGCAGTGGTGATGCTTCAATGTAACATAAAATGATTTAATTTTTAAAGTAATAGGCTAACATTGTGAAGCTTCAATTTCAAAAATTGTCAAACTCTGATATCTGAGCTACATAGTAGTGTTTAAATGGACAAATGAACACCCTAGAATATAAAAGTTTGGAAAATTATACTGCCACTGGCAAGATATGCATGAATAAACAATTTCCACTCCGGTGGAGGATAAAATAGCCTAGATCTACACACAGTAAGTCTATGGGAGGAAATGGGCAAGGCGAATCCGGTCAACTTTGAGTGCTTGTAAATTTTCACTTTTTTAAAGCACTAAATCATCATTTTGAAATACATTTTTTTCAGGGCTTCATTTTTAGACCTTGTCAAAGACACTTTGATTATGTAGTTCACATTTTTTTAAACTGTGGTCATTGTTAGCCTGTGGCTTTTAAGGATAATTTGTGGCTAATATACACCAAATTTGTTAATATAAAGTCAAAGTTTTAGTGGCCTTGGCCTTGGTCTGTGTCCACCTTAACCTTAAAACTTGGGGACTCTACTACAACACTGGTTTAGACTGTGTATATACTCATTAACAATTTGGGTTTCAAGTTTCCGAGATAGTGATTTCATTCAGTTTTACTTAGTTTTCCATATTTATCTTAAAAATTCATCATTTCATCTTATTTTTATGATTTGCACAATGAGCAAAATTTACGAGTAAAGTTTGCACTATGATGATATTTCACTTACCAGATACTAAAGACACTATATAACATTGTGGAAGCCTCATATAAAAAATTGTCAAACTGTGCTATCTGACATATCTGACAGTGTTTAATTGGACAAAAATCACCCTTGAACACATACCTTCAGACAGTTTTACTCGTAAAATATGTACAGATAAAAATTGGCAAATGAATTATTCTCAGTGGATGAAAAGTCTATGGGGGAAAACTGGATAGTTCGCCTGATGATTTTCACTTTTTACAAACACATAATGATCATTCTGAACTGCAATTTTTTTCAGGGTTTCATTTGTAGACCTTATCAGAGACTGGTAGCACAAAGAATCACGTCAGATTTTTTTTTTCAAAGGAAACATTGTTACATGATGCCTTTAATGGTAACTATGCAAATGCATACACGCACGAGTACCGGTTCTAGGGCAACTACCCCCTGGACAACTACCCCCGGACCACTACCACCCGGACAATTCCCCCGGAGGACAATTCCCCCCTAGGACAATTCCCCCCTAGGACAACTACCCCGCAGGACAACTACCCCCCGGGACAATTCCCCCCTAGGACAATTTCCCCCTAGGACAACTACCCCGTAGGACAACTACCCCCCAGGACAATTCCCCCTAGGACAATTCCCCCTACGGACAACTACCCCGCAGGACAACTACCCCCCCCCCGGACCAACTACCTTCCCAGGACAATTCCCCTAGGAAACTACCCGACGACAATCCCCTTAGGACAAACTACCCCCACAAATTGCCGCCCCTAGGAACAACTACCCCCCGACAACTCCCCCAGGGCAAATTCCCGCCCACCCGGACGAATTCCCCCCAGACAACTATCCCCCCCCCCCCCCGGACAACTACCCCAGGACATTCCCACTCTAGGACAATTCCCCTAGGACAACTACGCCCGCAGGACAACTACCCCAGGACAAATTCCCCCTAGGACAATTCCCCCCTAGGACAACTACCCCCCGAGACAACTTACCCCCAGACAACTACCACCCTGGAACAATTCCCGCCTAGGACCAACTACCCGAACAACTTACCCTCGGATGGTTATATCATACTCTGATAACACCGTATTTAATATTGTATTATTGCCTGGATAAATTCGAGCCAAAATGAATATAGAAGATATACTGACCAAAAGAAAACAATGCGTAGTATTACTCATTCGATTAGTATGCTCATTCCAAGCCTTTATTTCATGCATTAAAATATAAATGGAAATTTTCATATTGCTGTTTTTATGTTTCTGTGTTTTTCTGGACAACTTCCCGGCCTTTTTATCAAACAATTGTTTTCACTATCAAGTTCTCAACACAGATGTTCATAATTACAATACAAGAAATGCTAGTAATTACCAGTACCCAAAAATTAGAATAACATGCATGAGAAATTCATTGTTTTTTAAAGGACCACAAATACGGCAAAATATACCCCCTGATTTTAAATTAAGTAAATCACTTCATGTTTTTAAATACAAAATAATACAAACAATTCCTACTGAGCAAACGCATTGATTAAATATTGTGAAAAATCTAGGCATTATGTCTGTTGTTCTGTTGTTTTTTACGTGTAGTATTTTCTTTGTCATTTATATGTTTTTATAACATGCAATATCTTATGTTTTTTCCCGGGGTAGAGCTTATAAAAGGAGTCTCCTCCTTTCTGTTCACCCCTTACACTCTCATTTTATTTTATACGTGTTGTGTGATATGCATTTTTATATTTATTTCACTTTATGTAATATTTGTAAAAAAAAAATATTTTTTATGATGAGTGTTAAATAAAATTTGAATTTGAATTCGAATTAAAATGCTACTAAACATGCACAATTGTAAGTTTTCCGGCGCGTTCCGCTCGCAAAATCCTGTGGGAGCCTACAGCAATTTGGCGCGAAATTTGCTGGCAGTTTTTTTTTTAACTTTTGTCCCCCCCCCCCCCCCCCAATCCAAAAACACTGATCGACGCCCCTTCGGGCCAATGCCAAAGAAGACTCACTTGACTGGCATTGCTGACCAACTGTGCGAGCGAAGGTGTGAGACTGACTTGTAAATAGCATAGCTTTAACCCGCTCCTCAGCCCCATATACTCCCAATTTCAGGACTCCTTAGCTCCGAAGACTGTAAATTTTATGCTTTCTGACATCTACCTAGACCCCCATTCCAGGATTTAGTGAGGCGCGCCCCTGTGTTGGGGGGGGGGGGTCACCCCGGTAAAAATATTATTTAAGTGCCCCTGGGAGGGCGGGGGTTAAGGTCCATGTGTGTCGTTGGCCTCATCTGCACAAATCCACGCATATCATTATTTTGCATACGAAAGGAGATAGTAGATTTCACGCAAGTGAACTTTCAAAGGATATCGTACCGCATGTCTTTGAGCGAGGTATCCTATTTTATTCTCGGGTTTTTCCCGCGAACTCCCTTCCCTGCATTGACATATTTGGCCTGCGGCGTGATCAAAGGATTCGACATCACAGGTCGCACACAGGTAAATCAAGCCCCATAGAGAATAATGTTAAAATCATCAACTTTGAAAATTCATTAAAAATCAGCTAATGATTGAACAATAACTCCTCAATTCATGACCTTCGGGAAATGTGTTGTTGACCAGCATTTTCTCAAGGGAATTCCCCTTATGCAAATTCCTAGCATTTTCACGGCGATTTGCGCCTGTGTACTTGAATTTCAAAGCCGTGTTCATGGGCACAAAAAATAGTTCTTCCCAAATCAATTAATTTCTCTCACGGTAACAGCAATAAAGATCCACTCAATCCCTATCAGAAAATTTTATTAATACTTAATCAAATCCACCCCCTTTTGGCAGCCGCCCATTCAAATTAACGTGTGTTTGTGTGTGTGGTGTGTGTGTGTGTGTGTGTGTGTGTGTGTGTGTGTGTGTGTGTGTGTGTGTGTGTGTGTGTGTGTGTGTGTGTGTGTGTGTGTGTGTGTGTGTGTGTGTGTGTGTGTGTGTGTGTGTGTGTGTGTGTGTGTGTGTGTGTGTGTGTGTGTGTGTGTGTGTGTGTGTGTGTGTGTGTGTGGTGTGGTGTGTGTGTGCGTGTGGGTGTGTGTGTGATAGTGTGTGTGAGTGTGTGTGTGTGTGTGTCTGTGTGTGGGTGTGTGTAGATAGTTATATGTGCGTGTATGTTTTGTTTGTGTGTGTTTGTTTGTTTTTTGTTTTGTGCGCTCTCGGGCGGATCGCGCCGCTAGTCGGGTCTGCTCTCCCTTGTTTGTCACTCTGTTTTGTATTGAGAATGCACGTACATTCGTCTTTTTTATCCTGTCGATCAGGGTTCCCTTTATTTTATTTTCTCGCTCTTATAAAAAGCCTTTGAATAATTTTAGGGTACATGTTATGTATTTTTGTACACTGCCCTTTTTTCATTTGTAATTATTGTAATTTGTTATCGATTGTCTGCTTGCTATCTACGAATCTTGAAACTCAATAAAGACTTAAACAAAAAATAAATAATAGAATAAAAAACAAAACTTTCAAAGACTCCGCACGTGCTCTGATATTCTGCCTATAAAATAGACCTGTCCCTGCCGGGTAGAAATGGGCCCGTAATCACGAAACTGCCATAATTTCGCGCTGGTTAGAAGTCTCGAAACACAAGTAAAATCCGACATGCTGTAACGAACGAGCTCTGAACGTCGTCCTGAGAATCACCTTTCGTTTTCTGCCACGGTTTGACTGAAATAGCGGGCAGAATTTGCACATGTGCATGCAGGTTTCATGGAAAGCCGTCTTCAAAGACTTCCTGCATACATGTTATACGATAATATTATGCAACTTGTCGAAACCACATCATGGAAACTGTCTCCCTCCTGTTTCTTATTTCAGTTCAATGTATTGGAAAAGGAGCAGGGACCTTAATTTGTGTAGGGGGAATAGGAAGGCCTACATGGAACGTGCTACTGGTCACAAATTTGGTAGAAATAAGGACAAGAAAGAAAGATTTGTTTATTTTAGATCATTTGTATATTTACGATTAATTCATCAATTAATCAAGTAAGAAATTGTACACTTTTAGTATTATATTTTCAATAACCCACCTGTATCTTGATAATGATATGACTATTTAAAAATATCTATTTGTAGTTACATAAGTCGTTGAAGCACTGAAAAACAGAGTGTAATTATTATTATTTGTTTTGGGCTAGTCCTGGGGCTAACAAACAAACAAAGTGTAATAATTATTATTTGTTTAGGGGTTCTTGTCGCTGGGGAATTGTCCGGGGCTAGTTGTCCTAGGGGGGAATTGTCCTGGGGGTAGTTGTTCCTAGGGGGGAATTGTCCTGGGGGTAGTTGTCCTGGGGGAATTGTCGGGGGTAGTTGTCCTGGGGGGAATTGTCCGGGGGTAGTTGTCCTAGGGGGGAATTGTCCTGGGGTAGTTTGTCCTAGGGGTAGTTGTCGCGGGGTAGTTGTCCTAGGGGAATGTTCCTCCGGGGTAGTTGTCCTGGGGGTAGTTTCGCCGAGGGGTAGTTGTCCTAGGGGGGAATTGTTCTGGGGGTAGTTGTCCTGGGGGGAATTGTCGCGGGGGTAGTTGTGCCTAGGGGAATTGTCCTGGGGTAGTTGTCCTAGGGGGTAGTTGTCCGGGGGGTAGTTGTCCTAGGGGGGATTGTCCTCCAGAGAGTTTGTCCTTGGGGTAGTTGTCCTAGGGGGAATTGTCCCTAGGGGGAATTGTCCTCCAGGTAGTTGTCTGGGGGGTAGTTGTCCTAGGGGGGAAATTGTCCTAGGGGGGAATTGTCCTCGCGGGTAGTTGTCCTGGGGGTAGTTGTCCTAGGGGGAATTGTCCTAGGGGGAATTGTCTCCCGGGGAATTGTCCGGGTGGTAGTTGTCCGGGGGGATTGTCCACGGGGTAACTGTCCGGACACGACGAGTACCAACCTCATCACTGCTTTCCGATTTCCTGTCGTCCTCATCCCCCTGAGCCCCTAGACTACAGCTCTCTACCTGGGTGGCCGTTGCCTGCGTGGGTGCTGCTACTGGTGTGGAGGTTGCTGCCTCAGATGTCGCTGTGTCGGCCTGGGTAGCTTGAGAGGCTGTGAAGATGCGATTGATAACGAGCTGGTTGCGATTACTGAATTTATGTAAAACTGTTGGAAGGGTTTTTAGTGATTAAAGCTGAAGTAGCCTATGGTTCTGGTCGATCAGAAAAATAATTGATCAACCTTTCACAAAGTATGGTATGATCATGCCAGACATTGGAACACAACATCAAATCTACTGGAAATTGTTTGTACATTTACTTTTAGAAACAAGTCTGCAACTCTTCTAGCTTTTACAAGTTTCTCAAACGAGGCGATAGCCATAGTATGTTCTGCTTTATTTGCACACAATCATTCTAGCAAAAACTGAGTTCTCTGTAAGACATGTACAATCCAGTTTGGTTACAAATGGACTAATGGTTGCAAAGTTACCAACCCCAATAAAAACTTGCAGGTAGACTTTAACATTTGACGTCAATTGGCCTCTGACCTACATACATGACCTTTGCCCACAAAAATGAAACAATCCCAGACATGTGATGCACTAATTTTCATTTGTCTCTCTCTGTATTTTAGATCGCAACAGCTGATCTATAATTTTATACAAACATGTCAGAAAAAAATGAACCAGGATTCAAACCCATCATCTACAGCTTTCTGGGCTGGGACAATACCACCAGGCTATCACTGGTTACCGGCATTGACACGATGAACACAGGAACAAATACCAAGGCTCACAATTCTGACATTATCATGTAAAATAGTCTGAGGTGGACATTTTTCCCAGACGTGTTGAAAACTAAAGGATAATGTCCCTTGGTTGGTGCAGCTAGGACACGCACCATTTTGCATAATTTTTTAAACCCATTGGAGACTATGTATGAGATATCTTAGGCAGAGGTCTATGGAAAATGCATGTTACAGAGAAATCAACTCGTCCCTAACGGGTTAAAGGCATTGTATAACAATGTTTCCAGTTTAAAAAATCTAAGCTGCCTGATTCCCCATGCTGCCAGTGTCTCTGACATGGTCTAAAAAATGAAGCCCTGAAAAAATTGCAGTTTAAAATGATCATTAAGTGCTTTAAAAAAGTAAAAATCATTGAGAGACCATTCCAGCTTTCCCCCATAGACTGCTGTGTCGTAGAATTTCCTATCGCCTGATAGGAAATTAATGTGCCAATTGTATCTGCACATATTGTACTAGTGACAGCTTAACTGTCCAAACTTTTGTGTTCTAAGGTGTTTATTTGTCCATTCAAACACTGTCAGATATGTCAGATAGCAAAGTTCGACAATTTTTTAAATGTGTCTTCCACAGTGTTATATAGCGTCTTTAATAATAATATAATCACTGGATTTACATAAAATTCAAGTATTTCATCGCAAAGGAAGATAAAAAGGAGCAGACGTGATGATGTCAAACTGGTTTGAAAATATGTGGTGACAATAGCCAAACAATTACTCAAAGCAACTACAGCTCTCCTATTGGTAGACACAACCAGCTGTAATGAGGTGCACCTGGTTCCATGGTTCCACCATTGCCCAACCATTTTTTTTAACCAGAGAGAAACATCACATTTCTGCACTCTATGCAAGGCTGTACACAGGGCAGAAAATTTCACATTATACTTTTTTTTCTCTTGGATTTCAGATTTGAAATAGTTTGATCAGTATAAGATGGTCTTGCCCCCATTGACTCTGTGGGAGACCAGGGCTATCAACCCTCCCGCTTTTGGCGGGAGTCTCCCGCCATCGAACTTATCCTCCCGCTGTCCCACCAATCTCCCGTTTAATGAAAAACCTCCCGCCAAACATGTAGTAGCTTGTCAGAAGTTGGTAAAAAAATTTTGGGGTGGGCAAAAAATGGTTTTGGTCGTGGTCAGCCCCCTGCTTGTCAGAAGTTGTTTAACTAGTAATTTGGCGGGCAAAAAATGGTTTTGGTCGTCCTCGGCCCCCTGCCCTCTGCTTGTCAGAAGTCGTTTGGCTAGTAATTTGGCAGGTAAAATAAAATTTTGGCAGGCAAAAGTGAATCTCCCTCCAAGTCATTCCCCGACGTTGACAGCCCTGGGGAGACGCCTGTACCTGTTGTTGATGTTGTTGTGTCCGGTGTAGGTTGTGTACTCCGGCGGACTATGAATTGCATCACGTCTTGTTCTGTGAGTGTCCTCGTATTCATAAAGCCATTTAAATTAGCCATGATGACAGGCATACCAAATGCTGTGAGTTCAGGGCTTCCTTGCGAGAGATAGGCAGTCTGGAAAAAGATGCGAAGTTTAAAGTGAATGTCACTGAATTGTAGAGGTTACCATTTTTTTTTATCCATTTGATATCTGTTGTAAAATGGAATCCAGTTACAAAACAGAATTTACAGCATTTTTTATTCTAAATTTTTTTGGAAGTCTGAACTGCTGTAAAATGTTATTCTGAAATCAAACTTGCACAATATGCAAATTTGATCTTACAACATACTTATAACTGTTACAGTTTTGGTATTTTGAAATGAAATTTACAACATAAATTACAACACTTTTGTATTCTAAAATTATTGGAAGTCAGAACTGTTGTAAATGTTGTTGTAGGTCAAACTTACGATAACATGCTAATTTTGATCGGGTAACAGTATTAACGAGGAGTTAGTTATTCTCAAATAAAAATTATTACAGACCTTACATAATTTTTTTGACAGCAGCTTCCTGCCTGGTTTTGCCAACTCAGAGTCACTCACCAAAATTGGACATTTTGGGCTGAGTTTACTTCAGTTTTGGATATCAACTGAAACACTGACCAAACAGCACCAATGTTTACGGCATAACACACAATACGTGATTACTGTATATCACGTTTCAACAAATACAGGTGTATCTCACAATTTGCATTTTTCCCTAATTTGTGAAAGGTACACCTTTTTATTAATAATTACATTTTGAGAAGTCTAAGCTAATTGCTTGATCATGTCATTTTTACGCATACATGTACAAGTCCTGAACACAATCTTCAATTATATAGTTTTCCCAAAGATTCTATGAGAGGTGTTTCTATATACTAATCTTCACATTATGAATGATTTACTACACTGATTTCATTCACTTTGCTGGGGTTTTTTGGCATGCAAATCCTGACAATATTTTTAACCAGATACACAAATCAATGATTGAGAATGACATTAATTTTAAACCCTTGATGAGAAGGTCGTTAACACTGTATAAACTCTATGGCATTACTGCCCTTTTCCTTCTCACAGGTTTAGAATGAATGCCCTTCTCCGTCAAATAATAAACTTGCATGAATTATAGTATGTTCTGCTTTATTTGCACACAATCATTCTAGCAAAAACTGAGTTCTCTGTAAGACATGTACAATCCAGTTTGGTTACAAATGGACTAATGGTTGCAAAGTTACCAACCCCAATAAAAACTTGCAGGTAGACTTTAACATTTGACGTCAATTGGCCTCTGACCTACATACATGACCTTTGCCCACAAAAATAAAACAATCCCAGACATGTGATGAACTAATTTTCATTTGTCTCTCTCTGTGTTTTTAGATCGCAACTGCTGATTCCTTAATTGATTCTCCTTGATTCTCCTTAATCTAATATATTATGTGTATTTATTTTTAATTTTAGTTTTATATTTTTATATCTGAATATGTATACCCTACTTTTTAACTGAACAATTAAATTATCAGACAATTCAGCATTTTGTTTCGATTTGATAATAATATAAAATTGAATTGATAAAGAAAAACTAGTTTTATCAGTATATGATGGTTTTACTCCCCTCCTCCTCCCCCCCTCCGAAAAAAATTCTGCGTAGGGCCTTGACTCAACGGGAGACACCTATACCTGTTCCTGTTGTTGTTGTTGTATCCGGTGTAGGTTGCGTACTCCGGCGGACTATGAATTGCATCACGTCTTGTTCTGTGAGTGTCCTCGTATTCATAAAGCCATTTAAATTAGCCATGATGACAGGCATACCAAATGCTGTGAGTTCAGGGCTTCCTTGCGAGAGATAGGCAGTCTGGAACAAGATGTAAAGTTTAAAGCGAGTATCACTGAATTGTAGAGGTTACCATTTTTTTTTATCCATTTGACATCTGTTGTAAAATGGAATCCAGTTACAAAACAGAATTTACAGCATTTTTTTGGAAGTCTGAACTGTTGTAAATGTTATTCTGAACTCAAACTTACACAATATGCAAATTTGATCTTACAACATACTTATAACTGTTACAGTTTTGGTATTTTGAAATGAAATTTACAACATAATTTACAACACTTTTGTATTCTAAAATTATTGGAAGTCAGAACTGTTGTAAATGTTGTTGTAGGTCAAACTTACAATAACATGCTAATTTTGATCGGGTAACAGGATTAACAACAAGTTAGTTATTCTCAAAAAAAATTATTACAGACCTTACATAATTTTTTTGACAGCAGCTCCCTGCCTGTTTTTGCCAACTCAGAGTCACTCACCAAAATTGGACATTTTGGGCTGAGTTTACTTCAATTTTGGACATCAACTGAAACACTGACCAAACAGCACCAATGTTTAAGGCATAACACACAATACATGATTACTGTATATCACGTTTCAACAAATACAGGTGTATCTCACAATTTGCATTTTTCCCTAATTTGTGAAAGGTACACCTTTTTATTAATAATTACATTTTGAGAAGTCTAAGCTAATAGCTTGATCATGTCATTTTTAGGCATACATGTACAAGTCCTGAACACAATCTTCAATTATATAGTTTTCCCAAAGATTCTATGAGAGGTGTTTCTATATACTAATCTTCACATTATGAATGATTTACTAAACTGATTTCACTCATTTTGCTGGGGGGTTTTGGTATGCAAATCCTGACCTTATTTTTAACCAGATACACAAATCAATGATTGAGAATGACATTAATTCTAACCCCTTGAGGAGAAGGTCGTTAACACTGTATAAACTCTATGGCATTAGTGCCCTTTTCCTTCTCATGGGTTTCGAATGAATGCCCTTCTCCGTCAAATAATAAACTTGCATGAATTCCAGTGTGAGATTTGCATAAACGAATAATACATATACCACATCTACCTGGACTTCAAAACTGTAGGAAATAAAACATTTTGAACATCAACCCATAGGAGACTAAGAACGAGGTATCTCGGTTTGGGGTCTATTGAGAATGCGTGTTCTATCAAATTCAAACCGTCTCCAACGGGTTAAGAGGGTTTAAACAATTTTCAAATCTTACCAGTCTTTGCCGGAAGAAGTTCATAGCGGCCTGATCACTTCCTAGCAGGTAGACCAAGATGGCGGCCACACGCTGGAAATAGGTGCTGACCAGTTCACGGACCTGGATTGCATAATCACTGAGATCTGTAAAGCAAATGTGTATAAATTTCAAGAAAGTTTCCACAACATCTTGGTAGCATACACCATATGCTTGCCGAGTGTGTTGTGGGGGAGGGGAGGGAGGGTATTTTGGGTGTCCAAACAAACCTCACCCCGCATCCATGGGGGGGGGGGAGGGTTGGGGGAAGGGGGGGGGTTGTCAATTTGATCTGTACCATGGAATGGTTTTCCTCCAGACCTGATAAGTTTATTTTTTTTGCTTTGTAGGTTCAATTTCAAAAATAAAACTCCCTCCTTTAAAAAAGTCATGGGTACACCAATGGGAAACACCAAGACAACTTTAAGTTCCAGACATTATGTGAAGTATTAACAGTGGACAGTTGGCACACAATACCACAAACAATAAAATGGTAATGACGATAACAATGATAATGATGATAAGGGTGTTGATGATTTTGATGAAGGTGACGGTAATAACGACAATGATGATAATGATGATGATAATGATGATGCATAGGAGTAGCAGAGGTGACATCTATTCTTCAGATTAGAATTTATTGTCCATCAGGAAATTTGCTTTGCTCACATTTCATATAATCGTATATAACATTTGACATTTGACATACATAACTTGTGAAAATAATAAAAAAAAACATAGCAATTTGATTACTTTCCAATCATTATTGTGAGACGACCTGAGAGTAAAATTCAGATTTTCAGATTTGGGATATGCTAAAGAAAGGAGGATTCACATAAAGTTAGTGTTTGATTATACAAGCTGATCGAAAAAGGCATAAAGGAATTTAAAACACAGTGTGTTCTGCAGTTCATCGAGTGTAGTCTTTTGCCAGATCACATTGTTGCATAATTTCTAAAAAGTTGGTGTTGTTTGTTTTGTATGATTTGTTTTACTTCTTGAATAATTTTCTTTGCTTCCTAAACACCCTGATTCCCATAATTTTAACACAACTTCCTGCTCTCAGGAATTAATGGTTTCAATTGATTAAATAAATTTTTAGCTTACCGTCGGACAAGGTGAAGGTGATGAAATTCCTGGCTACTTCATGGTCAATCCTGTGTAACGTGGCTATGGGGTCCACATCACGCTCTGTCGGCACATCCCCCTGCAAATCACAAAAGATGTAGATTACACAAATTCATCAGCAATGTCGTTCTTGTCTACGAGGTCTTTCACAAACTGGCCCCTTCCTGTCTCAAAGATCTTTTCTCTCTTTGTTCAATATCCTCTCATCCTCTAATTCTCCCTACTTCCACTGTAATTGCTCCTGTATATGTAACTAAATTGTTCAAACTTCATCAACCTAATCAGCCTCTCCATGTCAGTAACAAACTTCTTTACACTCAATCTATTGTCAAAAGATAATGAAGAGAAGATCTTGTTTATCTGCCGGACAACGTTTGTGGAGCAATCTACCCGAAGAAATAAAATTGACTACCTAGTTAACATAATTTAAATCTAATTTGAAAATTCACTTCATGAAAAATCCATTTTAACCATGATTATCACCTACTTATTTCTACTGAAAATGCGTTACGTTCTCCTATGTAATTTTACGTATCTGCACCATGAACACCTATTGGGTGGATTTTGGCACATTATAAAATGCCATGATGATTATTTTTATCATTATCATCCTTTTTTCAACTTCTGCTCATCCAGTTATCTCCAAGCCTCGCAACTATGAAGAAATATGGCAATCGTGCCTTCTCTGTTCTTGCACCAATACTTTGGACCAGCTCCCCATCCACATTCATGAAACCCCTTCTCTGGACTCAAGTTACTCCTCAAAACTTACACGTTCCAGCAATTCAAGTCTATAATTTTGGTCTCTAAGCAGCCAAAATCATCTGTATTTACGTGCAATATAAATGATATTATTTTAGTATCAATGAATGAAATGAAAACATTTGTATTATGTGCTATATTAATGATATTATTTTATTATCAATGAATACTAAATATACATTTTATATTTCTCAGTGGTTTGCTTTTTACAAATGTCAGGAATGCGTCCCCGATTACAAAAGTAACTGCATGAATTTCATGTCAATGGCTGTTTCTTCGGCAAAAGGATGCTAATGACAAAAGTTTCTCATAAATGGGCAGTGTGTGTCTGTTATTTACATTGAATACAATTTCACAGCATTGTGACTGAAATATTCTATTTCTTCTCCACATTCTGCCTGAGGGTACAGCATGGTTAAAATGTTTCAAAAATACCAATACTCACATTTGAGTGATTTGTCACCTTCTTCGTTTTACCAAAGTAGGCAAAAAAATCCAGTTGGCTTGAAAAAGTCCACATAAATGACAAAAACTCTCAACAAATTTTCCCCTACGCCTAGTAACCCAATTTTCTCCTATGAACCTGTGTTTTCCCCTACAAAAATCCACTTTTCCCCTACAAGGGTACGTTTTCCCCTACAAAATCACCTTAGTTAATGCAATATTTTGATCTCGATTTCTTCGTCGGAGATGGATAAAACGGACGAATATAAACGGAAAGTCTCTGAAATCCTTCGGGGATTTAAGAATATTTCTGAAAATTGTCCAAACCCCCTAAATTCCCTACAAATCATCAGAACCCCCTACATTTCTCATACGCAAAGCCATTTTCCCCGTAGGTATCCCCTACAACCTACGGCGAGATCTACGGTAGGGGGTTTCCCCTACGAGTGACAGCCTTGGTAGGATGTTTCAAAAACACCAATAACTCCAATTTGAATGATATGTCACTTGCTTCCTTTTGCCATGGTAGAGCACAAATTACATTACACAATAATTTTGTGTAATGTTAGCACTCGTTCAAAATGTACTATTCGTGGAATAATATTTCACCAGTGGCACATTAGCAGTTAAATAAGAAAATACAACTTACAACAAATTCTTGCAGTACTGGTTCCATTTCTGTCACCATCGCAGCAATAGCAGCCTGTACATGTGAGAATGAATTAATGAAACATAATTTGAAGAAAATGAAAAGAAAGCATCTGTATAACTATCTTACTTACATGTACCGACTTTCTTAGATAAAATCAATATGCAATCCCTCAATAAGTGTTCTCTTTCATTTCAATACAGGTCTGTCTTTGCTGAGACTTAACATTATATTTAATCAGGCTTAGTAACTGGTGTATTTAGTACAGTAAAGTATACCATACATATAACACATTCTCCTATTGAATAACTGTCAGTAATTGCTCGCGAGAAGAATTAACCCTAATAGATCCGAGCTGTCTCCGGTCTTGTCATCGGGGGGGGCAATATGGACCCCCCCCCCCCCCCAGATCTCGGCCGCAGATTGCGCAATCGCCATGAAAATTTGCACGTGCATAGAGCTGGATGTAATCTACAAGACTGTATCATTAGATTTTCAAAAAATATATATTTTACATTTTTTAATAACTAATTATGCAAATTTATGAATGAAATAAGTTTTTTTTGCCTATAACTCACTTAAAATAGCTTGTACAATGCTAAGTTTTGGTGAAAATATTCTTTCTGACATTTCTGACAATTATCTACAAAAACATTGCTGAATCAGAATTAATTTCTTATGTATTTTGTTGTTTTGTGAATTTATGTATTTTTTTGTTTTTTCGACCTTTTGTTTTTATTGTTTTTTCGATGAACTTTGTCGGGGACCTTTTTGCAATCATAAACAGCATAAAATTAATCCATTTCTACCAGTTAAAGTAAAAATAATCATAAATTTATGATTTTTTGCTGAAAACACAATTTGCATTGATTTTGTACACAAAATCATATTTTTGAGCAATTTTGGAGTTGCATGCATGTACGAAAAGTCGTGCAGCATTGTAACAGTACGTCCGATTTTTGCAAAAATGGTCTCAAATGATACGTGAGACTTGAAAGTAAAAAGCCAGTGAACGGCGCAGTGAAAAAAATTTGCGCGGTGGAATAATCAAAGAAATTTGTTTTGGGGGGGGGCCCCCCCCCCCCCCGGGATATTAGGGTTAAAAGCAACAGTGATGTGTAATTGCTACAATTCATAAAGCACGTCTTCTGTTTACGACGTGTGCTGTATACTTATAAGGTTGATGAATAATTTCAGCGCATGCGCTATGTGATGTTCATAGCCTGAAGAATCTGCCAGCACAAAATGTTTCCCACAAAAAATATTGAGGTGTTTATTTTTTCTTAAAATATTTTGATAAAGAAAACAAATTGGTGGTTAAAAGTGTTATAATCAACATTTCTTATCATCAACTGTTTTAAGGAAAATAAGATATACAAATTAGATTGTGGACATTTCATTCAAAATCATCTACGTGAAACTGCTGAACGCTCTCCGAACGCTGCTTCGGCCTTACAAACAGTACTTAAACTTTGCTTTGGCAGTTTGCAAACATTTAATGAGATATATGTCAATTCAAGAAGTCGGTGGTACAGCAGACCTGGCAAAAATGCATTAAGTAAGAAAATTAATCGTCATACTTTATAGGAATTACATGAGATCAGCGATATTGTATGGAAGTGAGACGTGGTGTTTGAGTAAAAACAAGATGGTGTGTTTTTTACAAAAAGTGGGACAAATTGAAAAACAAGGATTTTTATGGGAATAGGAAAATTAGGATCTTCACAAAAAATCAGGAAAAGTAGGAAAAGTAGGACCAGTTGGAGGCCTGTTTCTTTCTATGTCTTTCCCATGTCTTTCTCCCTATTCTCATTTTCTTTATGTTTGGTGAGTGGAGCAGAAGAAGAAGTATCAGTGAGTAAGGTAGACCCATGCGGCATGTGTGGAAAGAGGGTAAGGGCGAATTCAGTGTTGTGTGGAAAATGTGGGAAATGGAATCATGGGAGATGTACACAGATGAAGAGAGTGACCCCGAGGTTGGCAAGAGATTTTGTGTGTGGAAAATGTGAAAAAAGACCAGGAGAGATGGTGGAACATGTTGAAAAGTTGTGTGACGAGGTTGAAACAGTGAAATGAGTTTTCATACTTGGGGGACAGGGTGAGTGTGAGTGGAGGGTGCAGGGCAGCTGTGACAGCGAGGGCAAGATTTGGATGGGTGAAGTTTAGGGAATGTGGAGAGTTGTTATATGGGAAAAGGTTTCCTCTGAAGATGAAAGGATTAGTTTATAGGAGTTAGTGTGAGATCGGCGATGTTGTATGGGAGCGAAACGTGGTGTTTGAGTGAAAATGAGATGGGGATTCTGAGAAGGACTGAGAGAGCAATGGTGAGAACGATGTGTGGTGTGAAGCTGATGGACAGAAAGAAGACTGAGGATTTGATGCGGATGTTGGATTTGGAAGAAACGGTGGATCAGATGGCGAGGGCGAATGGAGTACGTTGGTATGGACATGTGTTGAGGAAGGATGTCGATCATGTTTTTTTAGAAGGGCGTTTGAGTTTCCGGTGGATGGTCTGGGGGGAAGGAGGCGACCAAAGAAGACATGGAAGAGGATGCACTGAATAGGGCAAAGTGGAGAGAGGGGGTTAGTGCAAGGTTAATTCACCACCCCTGTAACTACCCCTGGACTAAACCAGATTTAACT
>JZLH01S0500463.1:79710-90391 GCA_001188425.1 Eucidaris tribuloides
ACGGACGGACGGACGGACGGACGCACGGACGGACAACTCGAAAACATGATGCCTCCGGCAACTTCGTTGCGGAGGCATAAAAACGGGATTACTACTACTACTACTACTACTACTATTACTACTACTACAACTACTACTACTACCACTACTACTACTACTTCTACTACTACTACTATTACTACTACTACTACTTCTACTACTACCACTACTACTGCTACAACTACTACTACTACTACTACTACCACAACTACTACTACTACTACAACTACTACTACTACAACTACTACTACTACAACTACTACTACTACTACTTCCACTACTACTACTACTACTTTTACTACTACTACCACTACTACTTCTACTACTAACTACTACTACTACTACTACTATGACTACTACTTCTACTGCTACGTACGTCAATGTTTTCTTCTGTTGGCTCTCTTCCCTGGAGGATCCTCTGTCGGATGAATTCCACCAGACGAGGTCGGATCCGCTGGACCGGTTCCATGTTACCCATGACCAAGACCACCATGTCCGACATAAGCAGATTCTGCTGCAAGAGACTGAACAGCTCTGGAACGATACCTGGATGTTGGAGACAATGGGTGATTTCAAGTCTTGTGTTAGTATTATCGTTAGTGTAAGTAGACGTTAAAGGTGAATAGCATGATTGGGGGTAGTCCTAAACTTGGGCTGAAACTACTCTAGGATCAAATAAACTATGCAAGGATTCTCCTATGAAAATCTTGTGGTCAAACGTTCACTCATTCTAAAATAACTACTGCTGATATCTCTTGTGACAGGCAAATCTGTTGAGTAGCTTTCTATGAAATATCTCTCGGGCCTCAAGAGAAATAAGACACTGGTATATTCATGCTTGGTTCTCCTTAAAAACACACATCCTTCCAGCTGGGAGATCCACCCTAGCTGGTTTGTAGTTGGAGACATTTTCAAGTGTCCCCAATTATGTCATTAACCTTTAAGAGTCATTAAACCAAGCTGAGCAAGCTCAGAAACTGTCACTCGGATTAATGACCACTATCTATTCTGTAATCTACTTAACACTAATTTTAACATGAGTGTGACATCATAGCCTTTGTTCACCGAACATCGAAACAGGGAAAAAAACTGATTAATTGTATAAATGAAAATAACGCAGTTATATATAATTAGAAATCTTATGTAATATAAACTAATATAAAATCTTCCGTGTATATTTTGTAACCACCCATTACTCTTATTGGCTACCTGTATGGGCCTTGGTAGCCTCAAACGCTGAAAGCTCCTGTGAGTTGTCGAGGCAGCAGGAAACCACCAGGCCTCACCCAGGTGGAGTTGGAAATTGTGATGGGGTGGTAACTAAAAAAAAAAAAAAACTTCTAACTTTTGTGTTTTTTGAGCCATAATAATTCTGTTAGTTTATTTATTATGAATTGTAAAGTCCATTTGAGTATTCTTTCAGAATTGCATAATATGTATAATATGTACGTATTATTACTTATGTAATAGTAGTGTATTAAGCACTTCAGGAGCTCTTGCACTGCATTACAATAAAATTTGAAATTTTTTGCACTTTATAAATATATCTTTATTATTCAACTACCATTGATGGCCTACCTTCCCCCCAGGAGTGCTCCAGGGCCAGACTGCTCAGGAACTGCTCCACGGTGGGGCTACTGCCACCGGCGAAGGCCCCCTGAGATGTGGCCATCATGACTGCCGAATACAGCTGTTGAGGAGAGAGGTGGCCCATCGGGGGTGCACCCGTCGACGGGCCGGTGGGCTGCGACTGGCCGGTGGCTCGTTGGCTACCTGGTTGTTGACTGGTGGGCTGCGGGCCGGTTGGCCGTTGCCCGGTAGTTCGTTGACCGGCGGTAGGTTGTTGTTGTCCGGTTGTGGAAGTACTGCTGCTGACGTTTGTTGTCCGTGGACCAGCCTGGATGACAACTGGAATAATGTTTTACGATTGATAATTAAATAACAAATAAAAATCATGGAAGAATATATCAATCACATAACAAGGTATTTCACAGAAAAAAGAATGGTTTTGATACAACCAAAAATACAGACTGTCAACAAAATAAAAATACAATTAAAATAAAGCCAAATTTGTCTAAATAAACCAAGCTAAAAAGAAAACTTATGTAATACATTTCACTAAGTTATTTAAACTGGAAACATTATGACTTGACGCATTTAAAAATATAGGTTAAGACATTATTGTTTTATAAATTGTCAAATTTTTGATTACCCAATCAGAGTGAAACTATACAGAAATGCCAAAAGTAGCATTCCAAATTTCCTGAAGTCCAGGGGCCATATTCTGAAAATTGTTCTAACTTTCCTTCAAACTTTAGTCTTAAAATCTCTTCTAACTGTATTCTGAAAAATTGTTCTAGGATGATATTAGCAAAGATGACCCCCGCCCATGACACACCCACATTTTCTTGCTTCTACCAATTAGGACAAGTATTAATTGGAAAGTTAGTCAATCCCGTCTGCCTTTACAATGTAAACAACTGCGCATTGGACGAATGCAACGCGCATCGACAGCGCAATGCATGCGCACAACATTGCGCGCATATTGTGTACGTTGTGGACGAGTGAATGAATGCATGAATGAAAGAATTGAACTTTCACATAGATATAGGAGAAAACAATACAATTAATTATATCAATGATAATTATTCTACAAGAATTTAAGTATGAAAAAAATAAAGTACTAGTAAAAACCTAAACAGAAATGAATGACCCGGGTGAATCACACAAAAACGCCCACAACGAGTTATAGGGCCTACTCCAAGTACATGATGTAGCTGTAGCCGCAGCATTGTATGCTCATTCCACGCACATGCTTTCGCAAATTTAGCTAATTGGTTCAATGGAAAAGGAAACCAATTAACCTAATTTACTCTTGTCGGACATAATCAAAGGGCTGGATGAAGGAAACGCCAAATTTGTTGCAGGCTACCATCCTTACCCTCGCCGTACAAGAGCTTGTGGGGTGTTTTAAATTTTCTTCTAACTTCATTTTCAGAATATGAAAACTGTTCTAACTCTGAAATGCATGCATATGCAAATTTTTCTTCTAGAAGAAAAGTTAGAAGAGATTTCGTTTTAGGAGGATTTTCAGAATACAAAACTGTTGTAACTGTATGACTTAGAACAGAATTCCTTCTAAAACAATTTTCAGAATACGGCCCCAGGTGCAAGGGAGCAAAGCGGAGTGGGGCTTTTTTGTTTTTCAATGTGGAATTGAGGATTCTGGTGAGCACTCAAGAGGGGAGTTTCACCTTTTTCTACAGGCATTATTCTTGTGTTTAATTGAGTATTGGGTAATTTAGTTATATTGTAATTGGCTTTGCAGATGCTTCCAAAATAAAGAAAGTACATGTATAGTAAAGCTAATTGGTTCCCAGGTTCATATCAGGACAAGCCCCCAAATACTGCTACAAAGCCTTTACAACCAAAAGGAATAGGACAAAATAATGAGATTCTAAAGTTTAGCCAAAAGAACTTGATTTTGTTGAACTAATAGTGACAGCCTTTCACAAGCATAATTACATACACAATATTACTACTAACATTAAAGATTAGTGACATGAATGGGAACACTTGAAAATGCTTCAACAACCAAATGAGTTGAAATATATACCAACTATACACCAGCTAGCGTGGATCTCAGAGCTGGAAGGATTTGTCTCTAATTTGTTTACTTAAGGAGAATCAAGCATTTATCTTTAGTATCTTAATTTTATCGGAGCACGACAAAAATAAGACCCATAGAGAGCCACACAGCAGGTTTGCCTGCCATGAGGGATATTGACATTAGTTACTTTAGAATGAGTCAATGTTTGACTACAAGATTTTCACAGGAGAATCCTTGCACAGTTTACTTGATTCTAGAGTAATTTCAGCCTAAGTTGAGGACAACTCCCAATCATGTCATTTACCTTTATGTTTTTGCCTGTTTGCTGAAAATTCGAGAAAGCTTTCCTCTTTTTGGAAAAAAACATGGAAAAACAGAAATTTCCAGAAGTGTGGCATCTCTGAACTTACCAGGCTGGATTGGGGCACCTCCTGGGTTGAGGAGGGATCCCACCAGTCCACCAATCATCTCATGGAAGGCCCTGTCCTATGGGCAGAAAACAGACATATATTGGGTGGTTTCAAGTTTCAATTTAGTTTTCTATTTCTATCTATCTATCTAGCCTAGTTTGTTACACTGTTGAAGGAAGGCATTCTCATCAATTCCCCATTTCAATCCATCTTTTGCCATTCGTTTCAATGAAGCACTGCGGCATATTCCCTGATATCATCCATCCACCTCTTACTTTGCCTGCTTCTTCTTCTGGTATAAGTTCTGGGTGTCTAGTCAGTTAGTTTGTGTGTCAATCATTCAACTATCCTTCTGGCTAGATGACCAGCCCACCTCCACTTTTTCCATTTAATTTCCTGTACTATGACCCACACTTGTTTTCCTACTCAAATTCTGATTACTAACTTGTTGGTGTTATTATTAGTGCAGGTAGATGTAAGGATATGTTAAACCAAGCTTCTAAACTGTGACTCAGAATAATGATTACTAATGATTCTACAATCAATAGCTTAACACAAGTGTTAACACCAGTATGATGTCACACCCCTCTCTTTTGCATGCCTAACAATTGACATTGTGTAAATAAACTGGTATACAGAATAAAATACCATCTAAGAACTTTAAGCAGAGTATAGGTGTTAGAAACTCACTTTTAGTGGAATGATTGTGACTGTTCACTGTAAGACTTAAGTGGGAGACTATGTTATTTCAATGAAAGAGAAGCTAGACATCCTGTTGGAGACAGTTTAATTTTGATATAATACACATTTTCCATAGAACCAAGACAGAGATATCTCATACTCAGTCTCCAATGGGTTAACATGATGAGCAAGCTTCAAATGCCAAAAGTCCAGTAATTTCCTCTTAATTTACCTCAGACTGTCCCCCAGACTGGGCGGTCGACGATGCACTCTCGCTCTGACCACCTGCACCGGCCCCGGTCGCCCCACCACCACCACCAGGGGCCCTAGCCCCCGGCCTCTGTGACAGTCTCTGGTTGCCCACGTTGAAGAGGGGCGTGCCCCGGTGGCGGGAGTTGCAGGGGAGATGCGGATCCCACTGGAGAAGTGTCCAGGGGTTGAAGGCGTTGAAGGGTTGGTTGGGGGGCTGGTTGGCGGGTTGTTGGGGAGGGGACTGGGTGGGGTTGGTGCCCCCGGTGGAACGCTCGTTGGTGGGGGCGGAGGACGCGGATTGGGTCGCCGTGGTGTTGGTCATCGACGATGAAGTACCTGAAGAGGAAAAAGAAAATTTAAAGATTAGCCGGAGTCGTTGTTGATGATCGAAAATCTTTCATCAGAGTTTTCCATTTAGTTAGTTTTTTGCCGAAAGCGTAATACACTTGCATCATAATACGGGGAAAGTTCACTTCAAATTTAATATCTAATAGTTATAGAATTTGCAGATTAGACAGGTGAATTTCTGTTGCTGGCCCTAGTATTGAGTCATTCACAGTTTACATTGTCCCACATATAGATTTTTGTGTCTGCACTTTGTCGGCATGATTTGTGTAAATATTGTGTTAAAACGAAGTGGTCTGTGTTGTGCACTGAAGTGCACAGGATGTTGACTTTCAGAAATTTGACATTTTGGAAAACAGAAAACTGATGACCTTTAAGCCCTAGTTCTGTTTTGGTGAATTAGTTATTGTGACTAACAAACAGGGCTGTGGTATCTACTAATGCCCTGAAATCACACGCTGTGAAATACTTCCATTCTTAAGAACTTGATGTAAAACAAGAGTCTCCCCCCTCCCCCTGACATTTTTCCAAAGGAAATGCACATAATGACAATTGCTCTGTGTTAATTTAAAATTCACAATGTATTACTTTACACAATTTTCAGAAGGTTTGATGTTTCCTGATGTCTGTGGTCACAGTAGAATACTATACAAAAAATTGATTAACAAGTTGTGTGCTCGACCAGAACTACACTCTGGCTGTAATTAAGGAACTAAAACAACAAGACAGATCACTCCAAGAGGCAGCACAAACCTGACTGAGATCGGGCAGGTTGTTGCTGGGGCTGTCCCCCTGGTCCAGCCCTCCTCTGTTGCTGCTGCTGCTGCTGTTGCTGTCTTACATCAGCGGATGCCTGTTGGGATGCAGCGTTCCGTGCGGCTGACATGGCGGCGTGCATCTGTTGGTTGATCATCTGGGCCACGGCTTGCATCACGTTGGGGGGTGGGAATCCACCACCTGCTGGGGAAAGGGTGGAAACTATGAGGCAACATCATCATCATGTCATCATCATTTTCATCATCATTTTCATCATCATTCATCATTAAAATAACTGTCAAAACAGTTCCAATCAACATCATCAAAGTAAGCATCATCATCAACATCATCAACATTATCAACATCATCACCAAGATAATTGTCAAAACTGTTCCAATTAACATGATAAATGTGAGCATCAATATCAATATCATTAAAATCATCATCACCACCATCATCATCATCATCACCACCATCATCATCATAATCATAATCACCACCACCACAGCATCATTTGGTTAATCACCTGGGCAACGGCTTGCATCACGTTGGGGGTGGGATCCCCCACTTGCTGGGGAAAGGGAGAAACTATGAGGTAACATCATCATCTCATCATCATCACAGCATCATCATCATCATCATCAGTAAATCATCAAAATCATCATAATCATTACCATCATCATCAAAATTATTGTCAAAATGGTTCAAACAACCTCATCAAAGTCAGCAGTATAATCAGATCATCATCACATCATCATCATGCCATCATCATCAACATCAAATCATCATCATCATCATCATCAATCATCAACATCATCATCATCATCATCAATCATCAACATCATCATCAACATAATTGTAAAAAATGTTCCGATCAACATTATCAACATCAACATCAACATCAACGTCATCCTCATCATCATCCTCTTCCTCATCATCATCCTCCTCATCATCATCATCACTGTCATAATTACCAATTCTATTAGGATAAGTATGTTATATTTTAAAACTAATAATGAATCTGTTTTTCATTTCCACCCTGTTATCAAAATCTTGAAAATAAAAATTACATACATATTATGTTTATTTTCAAATCCAGGTAATTCCAAAATAGCATATGGCATTGCCAAAAGCAATAAAGAAAATGACACACAAAGAAAGAAAACACATACAACAAGCAAACACACAAAACACACAAAAAAGAAGTAAGTTTGAAGAAGACCTACTTTGTTGAACAGTTATCCCTTGAGGTAGAGGCATGCCTGGTGCCAGACCTGGTATCAACCCTGGGGGTATCAGGGGGGTGAAACCTGGCGGGGCTGCCCTGGCCCCTGTGGTTGTTGTTGTTGTTGTTGCTGCTGGCCCGTGCCTGATGGTCTCGATGGAGGAGTGGAGGATGCAGTAGAGGATGCTGATGTTGATGACGATGACGACGACGACGACGACGATGATGATGATGATGTTGTCGAAGTTTGTGCAGTATTTCCGGTCTCACCTTGGTTGTTATTGTTGGTTGGTTGAGTACCTGCAGGATTACCTGCGGTGCGATGGAAAAAAAATGTGAGCTACATGATTCCCCATGCTTCTAGTGTCTTTGAATAGGGTCTAAAAATGAAGCCCTGATAAACTTTGTTCAAAATGATCATTAACCCTAAAAAGGCTCGGGGGGGGGGCGGAATGCCCCCCCCCCCCCTAGACGTTTCGCGTAAAATGTCTGCGACGCGCGAAGCAGTTGCCACGGCGTTTCATGACTTTATTCTCTCGAATAAATTAGCATAATTATTTGATATGAAATTAATTCCTGGTAATTAACTATACAGTCTTGTAGATTACGTGATGGGTAACGTTCGTGTCGATTTTCGGCGCGATCGGCGTATCGGACGCCCGAGATCTCCGGGGGGGGGGGGGACGAATCCGCCCCCCCCCCCCCCAGATATAGTCATAAGTCCAAAAGCCTCACCTGAATTTAGTTAAGTGCTTTAAAAAAATAAAAATCATTGATAGACCATTCCAGTTTTCCCCCATAGACTGCTGTGTTGCACAATTTTTATCAGCCAAGAATAATTCATGTGCCAATCTTTATCTGTACATATTTTACAAGTGACAGCATAACTGTCTGAACTTTTGTGTTCTAAGGTATTTAATTCTCCATTCAAACACTGTCAGATATGTCAGATAGCAAAGTTTTGACAATTTTTAAAATAGATCTTCCAAAATGTTATATAGCATCTCTAAATACAATAAGTTATTGGCTACGAAGACTATCAAATCTGTTAGTGTGCTTTTAATTCTTTATTAACTCTTTACAAGTACAGTTTTGATCTATCAGACAACTTTTTTGTCAATTTTTCACAAAGTTTTCTATTGTCACCCCAGACATTCGAAAACATCATCAAACCTGCTGAAAATTGTTCATATAGTGACAAATTGTGATGTTTAAATCATCTCTGTGCAGGTGAGACATGAGATTGATAAATGTGAGAAAAAAAACTATACGCATTGAGAATATAATACCAATGACAATTTACAGTACTACTTTTTTGCACCTTTTAAAGGTATTGGCTAACATTTACCACAGTTAAAAAAATCTGAGCCGCATGATTCCCCATGCTACCAGTGTCTTTGATGAGGTCTAAAAATGAAGCCCTGAAAAAATTGTATTTCAAAATAATTATTTAGTGCTTTAAAAAAGTGAAAATCGTAAGTTGACCAGATTCACTTGCCCATTTCCTCCCACAGACTTACTGTGTGTACACCTAGGTTAATAAAACTCGCCCCGAGTTTTATTGTTTATTCATTTATAACTTGCCATTGGCAGTGTAACTTTCCAAACTTTTGTATTCTAGGGTGTTTATTTGTCCATTTGAACACTAAGTATGTAGCTCAGATATCAAAGTTTGACAATTTTTAAATTGAAGCTCCACAATGTTAGCCTATCACTTTAAGGGAACAAATTGATATCACTTCAAACTAATTATTTTAACGTTTATCAGAAGCAATAATATGTTACCTGATGTCACAGTGATGAATGTCTGTGTTCCCCGCTGCGCCTGAGCACCTCCCGTGGTAACCTGCACTACCACAGGCATACTGTGCACCCTGTTTCCTGGGGCACCACCTTGGGCTGGTGCCGGTTGTGGAGCACCTCCTCCCCCAACCTAAAGAGAGTGGACAAAGTAAACAAAAAACAATTATTTAGAGTTATGACTACATCTAATCTGAGCACCTCCTGTGGTAACATACACCATGAACAACATGGTGTGCCTCCGTTACCCTGAGCATCCCCTTGGACTGACACCTGTTGTGGAGTACCTCCAGATTTGGCAAAGTAAACAAGAGACAATTATTCAGGGTCAAGACTCCTGTTAATCTGAGCACGCCCTGTCCTTAATTACCTGCACTATAACTGGCATGGTGAGCACCCTTATTACCAGTGGCACCACCCTTGCCTGGCACCTTTTGTGAAGCACCTCCACCAATTTTAAAGAGTTGACAATGCAAAGTGAAAACAGAAACAAATATATAGAGTTATGACACAGGTTTGAGCACCTCCCCTGCACAACGACAGGTATGTTGTGCACCCTATTACCCAGAGCATTCCCATGGATGGACACCCGTTGTGGAGCGCCTCCTCTCCCAACCTAAAGCAGAGCTGCCAATCTCAGTGAATGAAATTGCGTGAGACTCCCATAGGCCAATGATATAACGGAAGGATCCAATTGCGTGAGATCACATAGAAATGCATGAAAAGTCAAACAAACTATTGGCATCAGAAAGGGCCAAAATGCGTGAGTGTCACGCTCATTGTGTGAGAGTTGGCAGCCCTGCCTAAAGAGAGTTGACAAAGTGAATAAAGAAACAATTATTCAGAGTTCTGACACCTGTTAAGTTAACTGAAGCACCTCCTGCGGTAACCTGCACCACGACCGGCATGCTGTGCACCCCATTACCCAGAGCACCGCCTTGGACCTGCACCTAAGGCAGCACAGCGACCAAGTGCATAGGGTGTGGGAGGAGGTTTACACCATGTTAAATCATCAGATTTCTCAGTTTACAAATTTTACTGATAGTAAGTTTGTTCTGATTTCTACAAAAATTCATAATGTCACAAAACTCCCAATCATAGTTAGCATTTGCATTTTCTTCACAAATGATTAAATTGACAAGCTACAAACATGAAGCCTCTGGCAGCTTCACGTTTACTCATTCAGTGAAGCAAAACCACATCCATGACAGTTACAGGTGACATGAGTACACATAACTTTGCATAACTCTACATCGCACAGGGTGAATTATTGCCTATGTCAAACATATTTGACAGTCCCATTTTGCTCTGTCTTTTGTCAGTAGGAAGCTTTTAAGCTGAATTTTTTTACTCGAATATCATCTCAAACATATTTTAGAGTCCCACTGGGACCAAATGTGTTAAATCAATCGCCTAGGTTGAAGTGGCCACAACTGTAATTCCTGATGGTCTTAATGGATTGACCTTTTGATCTGTGCTTCTCAGTATGACCAGTAAAGATGTCATGGGCAATTCCATGATTAGTTACGTTACATTTTACGACATATTTTACTCAACATTTGG
>JZLH01S0500463.1:110269-123440 GCA_001188425.1 Eucidaris tribuloides
TACCATGAGCAATCGTAAAGGCAACGGTCTTCACTACGGGTCGCTCCCAAGTGTGGTCCCCATGCCATGTGTAAATTGTGTGCAAATTCTGTGTTGGACTTGTCTTGGAGAACCCTGCACACAATTCAAAATTAACAAGACTTCCAATGACCATCCCAATTCCATTCAAAAAAACTCAATTCGTCACATTGTTATGTGGCAAAAAATAAATAAAATCTGTTGTCTCTATCAGGAGAATGGCAATAACGTTAGCGGTTAGTCAATTAACTTTAGACTAACCACAGTCAACGACTTCCCACACAGCATAAAAATCAACGTGTGGGACTATAATACGTTCAACAATGCACAAGGAATATCCGGGTCCATTTTTACCCCCCTAGTCAGACTCTCCATTAAAATACACACACACTTTTCTCCCCAAATATAGTTTAATGAAATCTTCAGTTCACCAACTACCATTTTACTCATTAGAAAACCATACTCAATAAATAAAAGACCAGAATTTACCAGTTTCCAGTACGTTCCACGATGTCATCAGACTACGTGTGATTCATTCTATCTGGCTAGTCTTGGTACCAGGACGCAGTTTTGTTTTGATTTTGTTTAGATCAAAAATCCTAAAGCATCTTTGGTTTATGTATTTTCTTCTGAGATCCAGTAGGCTACTAGTACTCGGGTGGTGTATCAGTAAATGTTTTGTTTTGTGTTTGCAGTGTAATTTAAGACATTTTCGCCTCACCCAAGAGTTTGTTTTTCTTTTCTTTTTCTTTTTTCTTTTTTATTTTTATTTATTTTTTTATTTTTTTATTTTTTTTTATATATATTTTTATTTATTTTGTATTTATTTATTTTTTTTTCTTTTTTTTTTGGAGAGGGGGGGGGGAGGGCCGGGAGGGAGTGTCCTTCCTAAAATTCTACCCTGTCGCCGCCTGTGCCTGTAACTCGACGCACGCATAATGTTGCGTGATGATCGGGGGGAAGGGTGGGAGGCGGGGCACTGTCATTACAAGGTGCACATCATGCCCGTGTATAGACTTTCAAAATGGACCCTAAACACGTAATTATCTGTCAATTTCAGAATACCCTATAAACAAGTATTCCATTCTCACTGAAAAGATACCCTTTTAGTAAACCGATCTCGAATACCCTAAACAAATTCTGCAAAGATACCCCTTTTAAAGTAAACCTCCTGATAAAAGTATACCCTTTTTTTTCCCTGATTTTGACGATTTTGATACCCTTTTCACTGTAGGCCCCTACGCGCGTACATCGCCCGACCATGAAAAACATTTTTTTTTTTTTTTTTTTTTGATACGGTGGCCATAGGCCTACATGTTTATGCTGCTGTGTTTTTCAGCACGGAAAGCGTTTTCATAGTCCTCAAAACTTTGTAAAGCACTCTAAGCAATATGGCTGAGGCTTCTCGGGGCTCAGACAAGGCACCAAGTCAAGCCTGTTTTCATGCTTGGCTATTGGCTTTCTTCTCTGCAGGAAATCGCGACGTACCCTCTGACCTAAGAAGCAGTTAGGCTGGTCTGTGAAACAGACTAATGGTTAACCGGTCCTGATAATTTTGTCAAATCCCCATGATTATCAGCATGATCAGAAAAATAATAATATTTTTTGACGGTCATGAAAGATCCAATCAGACGAAAAACTTGTATTTTCGACAATATTGGCACCTTTCAAAAGTGAAATTAACCCGGAAATTAAGTGAGCGACCATATATTTTATACTTCATAGATTGCTATGTTTTTCTCCAAAGGAGATTAATCATAACGGATATTCCTCAATTTGCTAGTGGCAGCATACTTTGGTGTTTTTTTTAAATATAATTTGCGAAGAAAAATAGAGCGAACAACAAACTAATAAATTCCTATTCAAAACTGCATTGTCTTTGTGTCCAAACAGTTTCTGTTATTTAAACAGATAAAAATAGCCTAGTACAATAAACATCCCTGTATTTGATGTTTACCCGCGAGATTCCATTCCTGGATTCATTGTATTTGAGGCCTAATTTTATTTGTTAATTTTCTTTCCTTTCAGTTCACCCTTTTCTCAGTTTCTTTTCTCTCTTTTTCTTCCGTTTTCTTTATTTTTTTCTTGTCCTTTTACCGTCCTTCTTTCCTTTTTTCCAATTTATGCAAGTCCATATTCTATAATCATTTGATTCTGACTGGGTTGAAATTCAGTTGCATTTATTTATTTATTTATTCTTTTAGTTGCGTTTAGATACAAGTTACTGTCAACGGGCCCGTTTTGTGTGTTGTTTGTTGTTGTTGTTGTTGTTGTTCAGTTGTTTTATTTATTTTTATTTTTGGTTTACTTTTTTTTACTTGTAGTTATTTGGGCCCAATTGTAATTGTTTTTTGGGAGTAGGTGGATAGAAAGCTCTCCCTTGGAAGACCTTTGGTTTTTTTTTTTTTTTTTTTTCTTAAGTTAGGTATTGACAGGTAAATGATTCTTTCTGTTCGCATGTCAGTCCAAGAGCAGGCGCGGCCGGTGGAGGGGGGGGGGGGGGGGGTTGTGATTCTATAGGTATCCGCCCGGCTTCATTGAGAGGATAACAACCTCATTTGGACCTCTTCGTATAGCCGGGTATGCTAGAAAAGGCTAGAAACTTGTTTTTTTTTTAATAATTAAAACATTTGCGCAAAGTATTTAAACAAAACATGATTCACACTAATAGACATGTACATATATTTTGTTCCAAACTTTTATTTCATCACTTAAAGTGATAAACTAAGTTAAGCTTCAAGTAAAAAAAAATGTCAAAATAATTGTGATAATGTGAGCTACAAAGTAGTGTTCGAAACTTTGAATGGACAAATAAACAAAGCCTCTGGTATGGTATGCATGAATAAGCAATTAGTACTCCACCCGACTATAAATTAGTGAGATCTACAGACAGTATAGGTCTATGGGAGGAAAGGGGCAGGTGAATCTGGTCAACTTGAGTGCTTGTAGATTTTCATTCGTTTAAAGCACTAAATCATCACTTTGAAGTACAATTTTTTCAGGGTCTCATTTTTAAACCTTACCAAAGACACCGAGAGCATGGAAGATTATGTAGCTCACATTTTTTAAAACTGTGGTCAATGTTAGCCTGTGGCTTTAAACCCTTCTGCTGCATGGACAGCCAATTCACACCGCCACTTGGTCACACAGATCCTGTATTCCATTCTCGGTTGTCCGGCAGAAGACTCGGTAGAAAACCGGCTCTTTCACATGAAGTCAAAGTAGTGTGATGTTTTTAGATCCTTCTGTCATGTCTGGAAATATGTTTGTTAATATCAAATAAGGTAGTATTTTTCAAATTAGAGAAAATTTACTAGTAAGGCCCTTCTGCTGCATGGGAACGTTATGCTTTGCATTGACTTTCTGCCGGACAACCTATGAATCATTAAAGTTTCATATAGGCCCTATACCTTATTAACTCCAATTTAAAGGCACTGTATAACAATGTTTCCAGTTTAAAAAAATCTGAGCTACATGATTCCCCATGCTACTAGTGTCTTTGATACAGTCTAAAAATGAAGCCTGAAAAAATTGCAGTGTAAAACAATCATTAAGTGCTTTAAAAAAGTGAAAATCATTGAGAGACCATTCCAGCTTTTCCCCATAGACTGCTGTGTTGCAGAATTTCCTATCGGCTGATAGGAAATTAATGTGCCAATTTGTATCTGCACATATTGTACTAGTGACAGCATAACTGTCCAAACTTTTGTGTTCTAGGGTGTTTATTTGTCCATTCAAACACTGTCAGATATGTCAGATAGCAAAGTTTGACAATTTTTTAAACGGGTCTTCACCTACTAGTAGGTTCATGATTGTACATATAGGCTAGCTCATCTGTTTTTCAAAATTACATTCTCGAGAGGAACCTGATCCTGAATTTTATTTTGTTCCCTCGATACTCTTTTCTTTAAATCTTCTCCCCCTTCCTTTTTCTTTCCTTTGATTCCTCTAACCCTTTTTATTTATCGAAATTGAGCCCACAACTTTCTGTGTGGTATGATGTATGTAATTAATGTTTATATAATTTTGTATAAGTAAAAAAATATGAATTGTAATTTGTTATTGCCATCAATTTTGAATGGAATGAATCTGAATCTGAATAAATGGATATCAGTTTGATCCGGATGAGACTTGAGAATATACATGGTGATGGTGCATTATGATTTAGGAATCATATCGAGAAAAGCAAATGGTCCTTTGTTCTGGAAGATCTTCGCCACCACCCAAATAAAACACATCACGTACGAGTGTGAACGATATGAAAGCGATCATGCGAGTCGAGCGCGAGGCTGCAATGGCTTTGATACAATAACGCGCACGCAAGTTGTGCGCAAAGATCATTTTTCTGTGTGTGAACGCGACGACGTAGTACTAGTAATTTGATTTGCGCAGTGAAAACTTGCGATCGGATCCCGAGCGAGGACGTCAAACGAGAAAGGTTAATTTTCATGTGATCGTGTCAAACGGATAAATTGCTGCTACATTCTAAACAGTAGTTGGTAAGTGTAAGTAAATAGTAACACCTAGTCTTTGTATTCTCAATTCATTTTATGGTCCAAAATGAAATTATTTACGTTAGCAAACATAACGCGTCAGCCCGTCAGTGCAGAGTGCAGTGGTGGTAACGGTTGTTGCTACCTAGTCCACTGCCTGGACTGTTTTGTATTCACTTACCGCGCACGGTATATAGCTCGGGTATTACCATCGAAATTGTACGTACGTAATCTCTACGTATTAGTGGGGTTGCGCCTTCAGCGGGGATAGCGCCTTCAGCGGGGATAGCGCCTTCAGTGAGGTAAAAGTATTTTTTGCCGCCGGTGCACGACGGAGGGGGAAAACGATGACGAAAGACCAGTATCTGGTCTAGTTGCTACCGTTCAGCCGGGCTGGGGCCTAGCGCCTGCCCTGGGTTCGCCGCTGTACGTACTGCAGCGAGCACCTGCCGCCTGTGTGCCTGCTGACTGTACTGGCGTTGCTGGCGTGATGATCGTATTGTTGTTGTGCCATGCTTGTCCCTGCCGGGCCGTGGCCGTGGCGACCCCAGATCGACGAATGGTGGTCGGGCACTGTGTGTTGTGTGTTTGGCAAATTTGTCGTCGCAGGATAATTCCACACATGGGGACAACTCTATGCGACTATGCTTTTGACTTTTGTGCGCAAAGTGCCGCAAACTGAAAGTAACGTGGTCATTTTTATGACTATGTAGACCGACGGGGTCTGTCCGTTTTCTTCGGGGACTTTTGACATTTGTTAGGTCAGTCCCCGGGCCCTCATACAATACAAAGGACAGACGGTATACCAGCACATTTTCATGCGCGTGAATTCACGTCAGCTGGCCCAAGGAATCGCAAGGCTTGGGATCATCAAACGCGACTATTTTCAAATCTGGACAAACAGGCTGTTACTTGCATTTATATAATAGAATCTATAAGACCCACCTTAAGTAGTTGCCTCAACTGTGTGCGCCATCCTGCCTTTTTGAAAAAAGGCGACACTACGAAAATAGAAATAAGGTGCCCATGCGTGAGAAACTCAGTCAAGTACACATGCTACGACACATGAGTTATGTGCAGAAAAGATTAAACATCTCAACTTGCCATCTCTTGCCTACAGGACCCATAGAGCCAGACATGATTCCAGCATATTGCAAAATAATGCGATGGCCTAGATTTACTCAACGGCGCCTCCACGTGCTACCACGGTGCTGGGCCTCACTTGGCCACCCCAATTCTCTCTCTCCTAACATTATAGCGTTTGGCAGAGAAATTTTTTGTAGCCAATTCCATGTCGCCATGTTTGCGTAACTTACGCAGTTCACCACTCTGGAAGAGTTCATTTATAAAAAGATCGATTTACAATATAATGTTGTACAATGAACTCGTCTTCTTCCAAAAAAGAGGCGAGTTGTTGTTATAGGGATGCGACGTTCTCGTCGTTTCATTACCAAGCGATTCCCATGTTTTTTCCGGAAATATAAGTGTAATGCGGCATGCCGCACCACTGTGTTAGTCTAGGTTCTAGCCGTTATCCTATTTGTCGGTATAATTCTCTCCGAGTTGCAGCCAATACTCGAATATCGCGCCAAGCCGAGGCAAGGTCCGACTTTACCCCAGTGATTTGCCGCCGCCCGATCTTCGGCGCGGAAGCAATTCACCTTGGGTAGTCGTCCTCACTCGGCTTGGCGCGAGTATTCGATACTGCAACTCGAGAGGAAATTATATCGAAATAGGAAAACGGCTCTTAGAACCTATAGACTTACGCACTGCGTGTGGCTAGGCCGCTGATCACCGCACCGCCACGCCGGTCCTGTCGGCGACAGGATGTAGGATCGGACGTCTCTAGCTCTCGTCATGCGGCGCGGCGGACGAGCTGTGTATAGCAGCCTTTAGTAGGCGAGAGACTGGGCAGAGACGAAACGCAGATTAAGTGTCGCGGTTTGGAGATGTGGGGTAGTATTTAGGTAAGTTTTGGATTTCGATTTCTTTGACTATATTAAGAGGTAGATGTACATTCACAAATTGACCTGTTTTAATGTCAGAATGGGCAGAAAAGTTGGGTGAAACGGGGTAGAAGTCGGCGTTTGTGACATGTAGAATATGGCTAGTCTGTCGAGGCTAGGCCTAGATGAACTTGATCCGGCGCATTTCTTTGACCACCCAACTGATTGTAGAACCCGTGGCCATCGATATAGGATTGCCAAGAAGCAGGTCCACTCAAAGCTGAGGCATGGCTCCTTTTCTCAAAGATGTATCAATGAATGGAACAACCTCTCATCTACTGTGGTGGAGAGTACATCAATAAATAGTGTTAAATCCAACTTGTCGAAATTTTGGTCATTAAGGAAAGACCAGTTTGACCCAGAAGAGTCCTTCGCTTGTCCATGTTCGTTAACTGCTGTACAGCGCCACTGAAAATGTTCCAAGTCTGGATTCTTCATCCTGATGTCAACGAGAGGCAAATAAGTTTTTAACTTTAAATGCCTTCTTCCAAGGTATATTTCAACTGTGCAAGAATTGAACTAAGCTTGTCGGGCGAAAATCGGCCTGTTACGTATTAAGACATTTTTTACTTACCCTTTTTCACCGTTTGAAGTAATTTAATGGCTTCTTTTGGGAAGTTTTGGGTTCTAAACATGCATGCACGGGATTCACGGTGTTTGTTGACTGCAAACTGTTGTTGTTGTTGTTGTTTGAAGTGCGCACGTGCATGATGATCTACGGACTACGAAGTTCAGTATAGATTAGTACGAAACGTAAACGGACCGCGCCGCATCGTACTATACTATGCCGAAAGCGATAGATCGTAGTCCGTAGATCATCACGCGCGCGCACTTCAACCAACAACAACAACAACAGTTTGCAGTCAACGAACACCGTGAATCCAGTGCATGCATGTTTGGAACCCAAAAGAAGCCATTAAATTACTTCAAACAGTGAAAAAGGTAAGTCAAAAATGTCTTAATATGTGTAGTGGATTATCCTTGATGAAATGTTATGACCTCAGTGCGCAAAAACAGGCAAAAACAAGCTTAGTTCAATTCTTGCACTGTTGATGTGAATTCACGTGCATGAAAATTTGCTGGTATACCCGTCTGTCCTTTGTACGAGGGGACTGACCTAACAAATTGAAATGTCAAAAATAACGTTAAATGAGAAGTCCCCGCCGGTCTAATTTTTATGCAGTCGTGGCACAAGAATGTGCTCTGAAATTCACTTTTTTAAACAAAATTATACTGAAATATTGCTTTAACGTTAAATGAATAGTCTACAAATGACCTTTAAGTTAAACATTTAATTTGAAAATGAAGGACTCATCACTTCACTGACACTAAGTTGCATTTTTTAATTTTCCAAAATTTCGGCTCAGCGTCTTGGACAACTGTCCAATCCTCTTTTGAGTGGACTGGATCATTCAATCCATATACAAATACATTGCAAACTTTGTTGTTGTTTTTTTCCAGTAGAGGGCGTATATGGTCTGTACTGTAGTACAGCTCTGCTCAGCCTCAGGACCACATTCGTTGTCGGTGTGGATAATTCTACTTGTAGTAGAGATCTAACTTACTCAGATAAATCTGGTTCAATTTTGATCTTCCTAAATAACATTAGATTTAACGTACATGTAAGAGCGAAAACTTAATCAACCTGTCCTGTGACAGTCTGTGGTCGTGTTTCAGGGGTTATCGGACGATCTTGACAGACATTTTGTTTTTGTTTTTTTTATTATTTATTATTATTATTATTATTATTTTTTTACTATTTTACAGGTAGATCTAGAGGTAACGTTAGATCTACATGTAAAATATCTGTCAAGATCGTTCGATAATCCCTGAAAAACAACCCCGGACTCGATACACAGATCGAAGCTTTCGGTCTATCATGAGCACCACATAATGTACACAGTGGGTGATTTTAAGTTTTGAATTAGTGTTAGTGTTGTTAGTAGATGTCAAGAGCCAATAAACCAAGGTCAGAAACTATGACTCGGATTAAAACGGCCACTGTCAATTCTGTAATCAATAGCTCAAAACTAGACCGACGGTGTCCATCTGTTTCATTCGGGGACTTCTCATTTAACAGTATCATAGGTCAGTCCCCTCATCCACAGATGGACTGGGACTCCGGGAGGTTGCCACTTTTTCGTGTAGTGATTTTCATATCCACTTTGGACATTCCTTGAACCGCGAACGCCAGCCCCAAAACTGCTGTTATTTCATTTGTCCACTGAGGTCATAATACCTCGTCAATAAGCATTAAATCAAGCAATAAAACAACATCATAACTGGCTTCTTTTGTTCTTTTTTGCACAAAAAATGAGATTCAAAGTGTTTGTTAAAACTGCAAACTGAATGAAGTACAGTGCAAATGTGCGATGACCTAAGATATCGCTTTTGGCTCACTGCTATTGGTCCTTTCCGGATACATGTACGAAACGTGAACGAGCTCTAAATTGGTCGAAAGCGATCAATTATCGTTAACATGGAATACTCAAGTGTAGTCCAAAAACTTTGGCCTGTGTCTTCCATAGGCATTGCTGGCTCCAGAATCAGTGGAGATGACGATGACATGAGCAAAAAAAAAAAATGACAACAAAAAAATTGCCAACCCTGATTTGTAGACTAGTTCCACATCCAGATTTGAACAATCAAGTTCACACATGCCCCTCTCCCTGACCTATTTAAAAAGTGGATTCCATCCAAGTAGGTTCAACTTCTTTGGTTGTAAATACATTCAATATTCCGAAAGAAATTCAAAAAGTAATATGATCTAGCTTCTAGAGTAGATCTGATGCCAGCATTGTGTGAGGCTCGTCAAGAATGGTGCCAGCCATTAGTAATCAGTACCATTGCCCTTGGAGTAATAGATGCTGTGAAAGGCCTGCAATGCAAAGAGGTACAAATTAATTTAACCCTGACCTCCCATCTGGAAATCTTGTTCTCTTGCAATAAGCCCTTTAACGGCTAGGACTCAAGATAGCAATTGGACTGGTTTTTATATTGAAAGCATGCATCTTAAACTGATTGGCTTATTGCTGTATATCAAAAATTCAAAATTGAAACAGCCAAGTCAGTTTTTACTTTCTGTATGGACTTTTGAAGTCAAGTGATTAAGTACCATAAATATGTACAGGAGAGTGCAGCAATATTAGGACTATAGTGTCTAGGAAAACAGTTTCAAACTGTGGGTGACAAAATATGAATTAGGGTGGAGTTTCAATTCACTACCAGAAGAGTGAGGTCCACTTACAACTAAGCCTGTTATCGATATGCTCTCTATCTATAGTACTATCGATAACCGGCTGATTTTGCATCTTAGCGATATATCGATAGTGAATCTGTGTTAACGATATTAGCCGACAGACATAGATGTGTACTTTTATGAATCTTGTTTCAAATCCAAGACTGATTTCCATCATGGCAAGGGAGAGTATTATGGTTAACTGACATATTTGATATAGATTGTAGGCCTATGTTCCAGCATTTAAAGAAGAACTTCAAAATCGCATTGGCATGTTAACTTCACAGATCTCTACAGTGCACCGTGATGCGGCGCGCTACGCATTGGCCAGATAAAACAACCATCACAAATGCCACATTTTGCAAGCCTTGTGCGCTAGACGATCATGCATGTGTTTCGCACGCCCATATGGGAAGCTGAGCAGCTTGCATGATTCATTCACTGGTATGGGATACGGTGCGGTAGTGATCTGCATGATCCCGGGCGACAAAATAAATTGTATTTTGCGTAATCTGGCTTTGATATTTTTTGGCTAGAAAACCAAGTTAAGTCGCTTGTTAACTTGGAAAACGTGTGAGGAGGAGAATATTTCACGGAAATATCACGCTGAGAAGAGTATCAGCCCAATATTTTCAGGTTAAAGGAAGACAGTGTTTAGAGGCATTCTGTTACATACACAGACCTACAATACGCGTATTATTTTGATGGTTAGTTAATTCAGCCTATTTTTCGGCAATAATTAATTATCAATAATTATTGATATCGGTAAGGATTTTCTTACCGATATATCGTTAAAGAATTTCTCAACGATAATAGGCCTACTTACAACGATGTACCCTTTTTATGGATTTACCAATATTGGAATAATTTCTGAGTTTTTCAATTTGCAGAATTTTACATTTCTGACATTGAGTAATACAGGGCTCCACACTAACTTTTTTTTTCCTATTTTGTTTTCCTTTTTTTATGATCAAAATTTTACTTGCCCAATTGGGCAAGTAAATTTTAACATTTTGAGTATTTACTTGCCCGACATAACATTTTACTTGCCCCGGGCAAACGGGCAAGTGCTAGTGTTGAGCCCTAAGTAATATGTAAAAAGAATAAATGAGATGACTGTCTCACACCTGTAGCAAATGGCATTCTGTCACATAACTTTCATCAGTACCAAACCAGTATTCATCATTTGTTTCCTACTTTCCTTGTTTGATTCTGAAGTTAAACTTAAAGTAATATGTCTAACTGAACTTTTTAATGAAAATGATCTGTCATCTTCTTCAAAATAACCACCCTTCTTTTCAACACAACCTGCACAATTTGTAAGGTGGTGAGTTGTTTGAAAGTTGAATTTTTGGTACACAGTAAATTTTTTAAAATTTATGTGACAAAGATATAATTATATACCGGTATTTGTAAATGGATACTGGTAAGCAGATTTACATAGCTTATAAATTTACACAAAGCATGTATATTAAAAACTATTTTGTGTTTTCTGGTCACACTCTTTAAATGCATGTGAATCCAGACTGCAATATCAGTTTTACTAGTATACTAGGTAAATTTTTTAACTGTTTCTTTTAGTCTCAAAGAAGTACATGTATAAAGTTGTTACGGTATAAACTATCATAGTTCCATTATTTATTCCTCCCTGCCTTGGATAATGGATCACATCAGAATTCAAATTGTTGTGTAATACAAGGTACCAGAATGTGCATGCATTATGCTCCAATCACTGCAGAAATGGCCGTTTGGTTGGGACCTTATTTACTTGTGAACCTTGAAGGACAATAGGCCATGCTTTCAGTTTTGCCCAAGTGGTTATGGAGTTCTTTATTTGCAACTCTGCAGGTGGTATATCAATGAAAAACAACAATTGAAACCTGCCCAACCCCAAAGAATAAATAACAATAATTGTATCAATAAAAATGCCAGATTTATGTACTTCTTGCATGAATGGTCAATCTTCAGTTTGAACTTTGAAGGTTGTGGGAATATCTTTCAAAATGAAATACCAGTATTAAGTTGGAAATCATCATGTTATTTTCTTTAATGTTAGTCATCTAATACTTGTGAGTTGTAAATATTTTCTATACCTAAAAAGCTTCACAAGAAGAAGGAGAAGAATAAGAGGAAAAATCTAACCCTGCCAAATTTTAAAGTGAACTTTAGCTGAAGTTTAGGATTCTTATTCAATTTGCAGGTTTTCTTTTTTTTGAAGAAAACGCTCTTTTTTCAGTTATTAAAATGTGTGAATACTGGACCTATGTGGAGCCTGAGGAGGATTTTGTGTTGAGTATTAGAGGATTGGGCGAGATTAATTAGTAAATCCCCAATCATGGTTCTGTGCAAATTTGTGAACTCGGTAAAGAACAATTTAATGTTCCTTTTCATTCAAAAATTTACACATCAGGAGTGATGATTGTGGTTATGATACGAGACAGACTGGAAATTCTTCATAGATGTGATAAAATCAGTTTCTCAAAGATTTCTGTAGTACGAGTATGAATCAATCAACATGAAATGTTCTCTTTAAAATTCAAAAGTAAGTCCAGTTGACTTGACATTTGTGTGTTGAAATTTTACCTGGATGAATCAGAACTTACATGAATTAATCAATCTGTGGTGTTTTATTTACAAATGATGAAAAAAATGAAAGCTATAATGATTAGGTAATTAAAGATGAAATTAATAGCATTGATGCATTTAGTCCACTTACTGTAATTCAAATTCATTTGGTTCATAGACATGACTTGTAAATGAATGTAATATTGGTGACCCCAACTGGTTTTTGTCTTGATTTCAGATTTCAATCAAGAAACCTATCATTTAGTAAGTTGGCAACAAGATTGAACTGTATTATTTACAGAAGATGACATACATGCATATCTTGGACTGCAGGAAAGTAATCCACCTCTCTCGAGGATTCACTTTACCATACTGTATTCTGGGGGGGGGTTGTCTGGAAGATTTTTAGGGTCATGTTCGAAATTTGAACCCCATGTCCCTGGGGCTGCCGCATGTGTCATGTGAATCATATGAAAGGAACTTGCTACGTGTATGTGGTAGGCCTAAATATAATTTTGACCCAGGTAAAGATAGGAGCCGTAATTTCCTTTGAATGGAGTCTGATAATACACTTCTACTGCCAGCCATTTCCCTACAGATGACTTACAAGTCTTTATATGCTACATGTATATCTGTATCTTCCATTCTCTCTTCCAGGCAAAGCTATGCTATAAATATCTTGATAAGTACATATTCTGGCAGTCATCTTTCCTTGAACCTCTGTGGAAAGTAATTATCTGTCAACGAATGGCAAAAACAGACAGATTAGGGGCCCTTGTCAGTTCTATTATTAGTGATAATTCTGTTATGGTAATTAGAAATGATGCTACACTCTGCCTCTGGAGTACACT
>JZLH01S0500463.1:124929-136632 GCA_001188425.1 Eucidaris tribuloides
TAGACTGTGTAAACTGTGTAATGTACAAATTCATATGAAGTTCTGTATACAAGTTTTAATGTTGAGTTCTACGCTGGATAATACATAGTGCATGTACATGTATATCAGTTAGTTTGGAAAATATCCAGAAATTAGATACTTGATAAGGGAAGTACATGTACATGTATAAGGGAAGTACATGTAAGTTTGTTATTTCATGGTGAATGTAGTCATTCAATTTCAATCCATGCATGTTAAGGCCACCGCACACTACACGACTTTTGTCGTACGACTGCACTGACTTGGATCCGAAATAAAAAACAAAGCTTATATTTCGTACACGCTGATTTATTCCCGGGATTTATTTCAGATGCAAATCAGTAAGTCGTGCGACGGACAATCGCATAGTGTGCGGTGGCCTTTAGGCTGATTAGCTTTATCTGTTAACAACAAAATGAAATTTGACAAAAAGGGGATTTCATATTATCAGAAAGTGTTGGTTATATGATATGTGATAACAACAAATTAAAATTGACAATATTAAAAAGGGGATTTCATATTACGAGGAACTGTTGAATAATAATCACAGACAGATCCCCCCCCCAACCAGTAAAATTGGCCATTCCTGAAATTATACTTGCCCAACAGTATACAAATAATGCACATTAGCGAGGTCGTTAGTAAAAACTATTGACCGCGAGGTAACTTTCTACAGAGGGTCAATAGTTTTACTAACGACAGAACGCGTAATGTGCATTATTTGTTTTATAAAATGGTTTCAAAAATCTGACCGGTCATTAGTAAAAACTAATGCCCATTCGCATAACACACAGGATCAACATGACCATTTTATAATAATTTATACTGGTCCCGAACCTGCGGACCTGTGCCAGTGTACAATACACCCTATAAACTTAATTAGGACTCATACATGTATGTCAGTGGAATATTCTTGCCATGCAGGGAAATACGATTTTTGAGGACGAAGAGGGAGATTTGACAATGAAAAGCATTGCACTTTCTTCATCTGAAAAAATGATAAGTGTAGGCTAGCATACAATGCAAATGTAATGTACAGAGTGCAGTTTGCTCATATTATGTTTGAGATTTTGTTACATACTTCAAGCATACTTTCTTTTCTCTACATGTATTCCTCCCCCACATTAGGTGGTTTATTGATTAGATTCTTTAGCTAAGGAAAATACAGGATTCCTTTCTTTATCTGCCTGTACGCATATTATAAGATCAATAAAAGAAAGACAAACAGAGACGAAGATAGATGAGGCTTCACTGATACATGTACACTGTACAGTATCCCCCTACTTTGTACATTTACATGTATGTAGATCCTATGCTTAATAACACACTGGTTTCTGGGATGCTGAATATCATGATTCTGGTTATCTGGTAACAATCATTTTGATAAAAAATTGTGACAAAATTGTGCCTGTCTTATCTGATAATTGTTTAAAGAAAGATTTATTTTCTAATTTGTGTATGTGTTTTTTTTTACATCCATCTATAGATCTATATGTGTAGGCCTACATGTATAATACTAGTACTACGCATGATAAAAACACAAATGGACAGTACATTGTATTTTGTTTTTTTACCAGACTATTCATGATATCTCATGAGTTTGTAAGATACTGTGTGAATGGTACATACAGAAGAAAATAGCCTGAAGATGTTGTATACATGTAGGCCTATTAAAAAAAAATACTGTACAAAGTAAACAATCCAGTTTTTGCTGTTTCTTTCTAAGTTTATGCATGTAGGTCAGCATCCAAATTAAATTATTAATTCACTCTACGTACAAGTCAAGTGTAAGCAGGGTAGGCCTATTAGTTTTTGGAAAAGGTCATTGTGTGTGTGCAGTTGATATGCACTGTATGTTGTACACAACTGTTTTGTTTTGCCAAAACGATAATTTATGTAATTGGATTTTGGCAACTTTCCATTTGAAGGTTGTTATTCTTCGTCTGTATGTGTAAATTATTTTGATACCTGCCATGAAAGCTGTAGTATTTGCCTGTCAAATATTTTTGCTTATTGGGTCATTCACTACCCTAAATTGCATATAAATAAATCATGGCAAGTCTTATGAAAAGCACGAATTCAGGAAATAATTCAGATCCATAACAGGAAATTGTTTGAAAAAAAGGGAACTTCATTAAGCAGAAGGTCTAAACTCAGATGACCGTAGGCTCAATGTGTGATTTTTTTTTTTTTTAATTTTTTTTTTTTGGGGGGGGGGGTTCCCTATTACACTATGTGCATGCAAGAAAATGAAACAGCATATAATATGTATGTAACTTGATTCAAGGAATTTAGGCTGTAGTCTCAAATCTACAAGCAGATTGGCTACACAATCCTCTAGATACCGCAAAGCATGGCTGACAACTTGACATTTGTATTTTAAAGGAACATTGATGTGAATGCGTGCTCAAAAAACCTAAATCATAATCAATAATAATAATGTTGGTACAGCTGTTTTGATTTGCATAAAGCTACAGGATCAGGATAGTGCATACATGCAAGTGCAAGTGCTCACCTTGATTTTATATTTTGAAATTTATGGTCTGTAGCAAATTGATTGACTGATGTATGTTTGTTGACTGATAAGCATTCCTTAGCATGTTTTCCTGAGGTACATGTATATTGCTTCAAACTAGTGTTTAATAGCACATTCATACCCCCTATAAAGGTAAATTAGTGTTTTGGGGAGTTACTCATGCTTTGTACAATTGTGAAGTTCTTTCAAAAGCCGGATCTGCGGCAGCAAAGGTTTACATGTATAGTCATTTGAAGTATGACCTGATGACAGATAATGTTCACCCCATGGCTACAGTTCGTGCCACAGAACAAAAAACTCACAGCGTGTGGTAATGCGTGGTCTAATGAGTACCCGTCGCCATGGCAACCATAGTTTGAAACTATGCTATTCTTCAGATCCTGTTTGTAGAGAGGTGTTGACCTCAGCGAATTCAGTTATGATTTTGGATGTGCATGACGTCTGTAAATGGCAGTGGATGTAAGAGTACGGAGATTTTGCTGGTAAAGTAATAATTTTTTGACCTGTCACAGTTTTGGGAGTGCGGTGGGCAGAAGAAGGGGAAGTGATCTGTTTGAATGTAACGGTTTGTGTTTGAGTTCTAATGTCTATGGAGGTAGAAAGAGGTGCATGTACAACCATATGTTTCACGAGTTTGGGTTATTTGCGAGAACTTGTAGTGGTAAACTATAATGCTTCGTACATATGTATAGGCTGCATGATATTAACATTTTTGTATACATATCTGAAATTTATGTGAATCTTCTCAATGCATTGGAGACTAAGACCAAAATATTCAGGGTGGGATCTATGGGAAATGTGTATTATGTGCTGAAATCAAATTGTCTCCAAGACTTAACACATGGCTCCACACTAGCATTTTTTCCTACTTGCCCTTTGGGCAAGTGAAATTATCACTTTCAGATTTTTACTTGCCCGAATGAAAAATTTACTTGCCCGAAAGTAGATGATAATCAAAAGCATTAAAAAGTATTCCCCCTAATTTTAACCAATAAAGTCTTTTTATAGCATTGGATGTTTATTTCAATTTTGAGGTTGCCATAGGTGTGATTTATGAATCTTAAGACTCATACAAAGAACAAAATAACGAACTTTAGTAAGTTGATTAGATACAAAGTTTTAGACATATTTTGTTTGTGTTTCTTAAGTTTTAGGTCATGGTTTGCTCATTCCATGATCAAAATTTTACTTGCCCAATGGGGCAAGTAAATCTTAACATTTTGAGTTTTTACTTGCCTGACATGCAATTTTACTTGCCCCGGGCAAGCGGGCAAGTGCTAGTGTGGAGCCCTGCTTAACAGGTTAATGCTGGTTTGTATGATTTGAAACATTATTTTTCTGTACAATTTGAATGATAGGCATGAAGTTTACAGATGGATGTACTGTAGACTCATTCAGTAAATTTACCATGTGCACAGTGGCCTACAGTGTATGAGTAGGCCTATATTTGCTGAACTAACATTGACGGATTGAATTTGCAGTTCATATCTTGTATCGTAGGCTATGCAAACACTATCAATACACAGATTTCAAAACTTCCATGTGTGTTTGTAATGTACCAGGGCATGCTTTGTTTGATTATTTTATGGTAGCCATTATGGTAGTATTGTACAAGTACATGTATAGTAACCATGGAGGTAGAAGATGCAACTGTGTTCAAGATAAGCATCAAAACAGCTGTAAATAGATTTGTGCAATTTGGATGTGCAAAAATCATTCATAAGTCAGTAGCACATCCCGTGATCATATGTTGAATAGTGTCCAACACGTTATCAATACATTATAGTCCTTGTTATTAGATACATGTATTACACGCAGCGAATCTTTGTAAGGATTCCACTTGTATGTTTGCAAACAGTAGACAAACAAAACCAGTTCATACTCTAAACAGCAAGTTCCATTTTGTCAATGAAGAAAGGCCCTGCAGACATAGCACCCAGCAACACAGCAATAATTGTTGTGCACCTTTTCAAGGCTATCTTATAGGATAGGTCTTGTGGCTTATGTGTACTTACAGTACTTGTTTATTGCTTAAAGTTGGCCCTAATTGTTATGGTTCCACACAAAAGCTACTAGCAGCCAGCTCCCACTACCAAACTTTTCTGTGATTTGAATAATAAAGAAGAGCCCATTCATGGAAAGAAGTCCCTTTATTTGAAATACTGGCCCCCATCAATGATTGGATTAACCCAATTTGATTGAAAGCATCTCAATCAAATAAGGTTTTTAAGATCATTATTGTGTAGCTTCCTTGATAGGCTTGGCCACTGTACTACTAGTTTCTGTAAGCAGCCATGTATGGAAGAAAATTTAGCCTTTTAGGGAAGTGCATGTAAACTGTAAGTAATGAATGCTGGATGTTTGGCCTGCATGTTGCTGCATATTTGTGCCATGAACATGTTTGTGATTTTGGATGTGAAATTGAGGAAAGGAAAATTTTTATATGACGGAGGGTAATTTGGCAAATCATGTCATTCATGCTGAATGCACAATTGCTGACGTGCAACTGAGTGGTGTCTGTTCACTACAAAGTCTTATTACAGAAAAAAAAATTACTGTGTTATGCTACATACATGTATACAGTATTAGTGCACAATTGGATATACATGTAATCCAAGTTTCTGTTTATGTTTGTGGTAACATACAGTACATGTATTTTCTAGTAAATTTAATTCGGACCTCATGTTAATGTTCATTTGAATGGTTTCCAATTTCTATTGCAGAGAAACTGTGATGATTACTGGTTCGGAATTTTATATACCATGTTAAATGTAGATTGTTAAATTGAATTGAGTTATACCTCAAATTTTAAATAGTACAGTACGATAACTGTATATGTAAATCACATCAATTTCAGTTTATAACTATTCAGCATGATAATTATACCATAAGTAAATAAATACATGAATAAGTAAATAAAGCATCAGTATCAGCATCAGCAGTATACGCAGGGCTCGACACTAGCGGTGGCCCGGTGGCCCGGGGCCACCAAAATTGGATGTCGGGCCACTACAATTCCAAAATATGGAGGTTTTGGTGGCCCGATCGGGCAAGTAAAAATTTCAAAGTGTCAATGTGATTTTTGTGATAAAAATCAATGGATTACCTTGCGTGTCAATTTTCCTAAAATCGGCGAGCAAAGATCCGCGCCGTGCTGCTCCTAACAAAACGGAGAACGCAACTACAAAATCGCCTCCGTCGGAAAATTATCGGGAGCGATTTTCAAAATGATTAATCTAAAATATCGCCCCCGCGAAATTTACAGTTAAATATATTCTTTATTGCCAGCAGTTAATATAGCCTCAAATTTCCTAAAAAAAAATACCAAATCAGTAAAAGAAATAAATGGTCATTTTTGCAGAGCAAAGGCTAGCTAAAAATCCGGCAATTTCTTGCTAGTAATGTGATTTTCCAAAGACGCAAAATTAGCGGGCCCAGGAAGCGAAGTCAAATTATTTACAGAGGCAGTGTACTTCCAACTAATTCAGGAAGAGAAAGCTTGCATCAAGAAAAGAAAATGAAGATCACCAAAAATTCTTGCAAGAACTTTAAAGATATTGAAAATAATTCAATAAATAATTACTGCAAGTAGCAGAGAAGGTGAGCAGAATGTTTAAAATGACATTTTTAAATTTCTACAAGTTGCATAGATATCGGCAAATTTGCGCCAGTTAGCTCCTCAGTGAATGTCCCACATGTTTTAAATGTCCCACATATGTTTTAAATGGTGTGGTAAAAATTGTATTTCAAGCTCTAACTTACGATTTTGGTGGTAAATTTCTGCACTTGAAAGTGATAAATTCAACCGCAGATATGTCACAGGAGTGTAAGAAATTATGTTTCTGAAATTCAAACCTGTATTTTTTTTTTTTTTTCGTTGGGGGGGGGGGGTCGTTGGGTCAAAAAGTGGCGAATTTGGAGCAGCTGGGAACAACCTCAATAGGCTACCTACAGTAGCAACTGAAATCTAGCCTTGGCTGGCGGCCCACAGAATGGCCAGATACGGTGTCCTGTTCACTGGCTTGCCTGGCGGTCTGGCTTAGCTGGTCTGTTTCTCTTGTTTTCCCTTTTATGAAGTACTTTGTTAATTTAAATTTTCAAGTTTTAAAAGGAGTGTTTCTTGTTGGGAAATCATCTCAAATGATTTTGAATAAGAACCATGTAATAATTTAAGCAATTTGGGGAATGAAATAAACACTGAAATGTTACATTATTTTGTTTATTTTCACTTTTTGTTTCAAACATTTTTCATTAGGTTTATAAAAAAAAATTGTGTGCATTCACATATGAGGGATACATTTTGGGATACCTCGTGAAATGTTTATTGCCTCCATATGCATAGTATAGGCCTACTGTTGCTGAATCCTTAACATGATATGAGTTATACAAATTCAAACATTGATATTGAACACAATTGATACCAAGTGAATGATTACGTAAACATACATCACACACACATACGGTGTGTTTCTACAGAAAATCGTTAAACGTTATTACCCGCGTAAGTATCTAGAATTCCGGAAAACTTTCCTGTAGAAACAGACGCGATGCGGTTTTATTGATAAACCGTATCTGACCAAATACGGTTCTCCAATAAACCCACCTTCCAGAGGTGTTTATTGCCAAGTGAATCCGTTTAACTTTTCTGTAGAAACACACAGCGAAAAGCGATCGGGTCCCTGGAAGTAGGGGCACGCGGTGCTGTGAAAAATACGTGCCTGTGACTGCAGATATTTCGACGCAGTTCATATACGCACAATGCATTGCGAGTACATAGGTTTGGAAAATTTCCTGACATAGTGATTGACGCGTTATTTTTGCGACGCGGGTCCAAGGTTAATTCGGATTATTCGTCTGTAGAAACAGGTTTGGTTTAGAGAGGGCGATACGGTTTTCATTGGCCAGAAAGATAAACGTTTCCACAAAGTTTTTCTGTAGAAACAGACGCTGATGAGAGTATTATTTTTTCGGGCAAGCAAAACTTTTAATGATGAAACTATGACATACAGTGTGTTTGTTTTTATTTATTAATTACACTGTACACATACAAGAAAAAAAAAAAGATTCTCACAAAACTCACTAGGAGACTCCAGATCATTCCCAATCATGAAATATTTGTGAGAATCTAGGATTCTCAACTGATTCCTTTGCGAAATCTAAAAAGATTCCCGCCGTCTGGCACAAAGTTTTAGGCCTGAGAGCCTATTTTTCTACTAAAATATCATGCAAGAGTAAATGTACAAATTTTTCATGTTTTTCTTTGTTTTTTGGGGGCCACCAAATTTCAATTTCGGGCCACCAAAAATTGAATTTTAAGGATTTTAGTGGCCCGACCGGGCCACTAAAAAAAAAGTTAGTGTGGAGCCCTGGTATACGGAAGAGAAGGTATTCCTGTTTGTCTTCCGATCACTTCTTCGTGAGGATAACAGACTATACAACTTGGAGGGCACGCTACAGAGTTGGATCTCGCAATTACTGTACATACTGCAGATTTGACCAGTGAACATCGAGTAATCTTTTGAAAGTGTTCAGACTAGGTGCTGTGACCACTGACTGTGGGAGACTGTTCCAATCATTAATGATTCTCTGACTGAAAAATTGCCCTCTAAGGTTGAGTCTGTATTGTTGCTTAAACAGTTTCAGTGAGTGACCTCTGGTATCGCGTGAAGGATGAAACATGAAGAATTTGTTGAGTTGGCAAAAGTCAATGCTATGTAAAAATTTGTAAACTTGAATCATATCCCCACGTTTGCGTCGTTAAGTCTGTCTTCATATGATAAATTAATTAATAAATTAATGAATAGATGAATAAATTCAAAATATAGAAATCTAAAAAAAAAAAATCAATTGCAAGACAATCGGTTTGCCTCTTTGATGTTCACTTGTAAATCTTTCATCTTTTTCCAGTCGCTTATTCCTCTCATTTAATCCCCCCCCCTTCTCCCACTACTTCTCTATTCCAATCTTTAATCTTTCCTAGCAGATTACCTTTCACTTGAATGGTTTCTGGTGTTACTGGAACTTGGATTAGTGATACAAAAAGCTACAAGAAAAAGCAATAGCCACAAAAACATGTTTTCTCTGTGAAATCTGTATATCCTTCATGCCCTATTTTACATATTCTTTTCAGCTCCTGTTTCCTGCCCCTTTTATTTACCTGCATGTAGGCCTACCACTTCTCTTGACAATTGCTACTCCCTTTCATACTTTTGTAAGTACTTTCTTCCACAGTGTAACGATGAACGCATATTTGCCAGCCTAATAGTTGCATGACAAAAATTTGCTCTAGCAACAAATGATCTGGCAACAATTGCATAATCTTAACTTAAAGATTGTGTCAGGGATGTGCAAGTCCATTACTTCCCTTCATTATCAATACCAAAGGGTAGTTTAGTACTTACAAATGGTGTGTTGAAAGTCTAAGATCCATACGTCATGAATTTGTTGTTTTATGAAAAAAACTAATAACGACATGTTACCAGAATGTTGTTCTTTCTGTGAGTTTCAATTTTGCTCAAACTGCGAATCGTGGTTACTGCGCACCGTAGCCAGACCAGCGCAGCCCTCTGATTGGTTAACGGCTATCCCCTGCGCGACCTTTGGCTAACAGCTGATTGGACCATTTTGGAAAGGCACGTGCACGTTTGACGTCGCAGATTTTTTGAATTTGCTCCTGAGCAATTGGAAAAAGGATGAAGTTTAACCGTCCAGATTTTCACCAAAACTCAATATTTTACCCCAAGTCTCTATGAGAGGTGTTTATTTATATTAATCTTCACATTGGATATATGATTTCAGCTGATTTCATTCATTTAGATTTTTTTTTTGACGTGCAAATCAATGACACAATCTTTAACCCTAAGCCTAACCCAACCTGTAACCCTAACCTTTACCCAACCCTCACCTCTAACCCTAACCCTAACCCTATTCTGACATACTGGAAACCCAATGGCATCCCTAACTCTTTGTCTTCTGAGATATTGTTACTGGAGCACCGGTCCGATTACCAACCTGAGAGGAGAGATCCTTGCTGCTTTCATATTGGAACCTTATTTCTAAATTTATATTGGATTGGAAATTTATATCCTGCACTATGGTGTACAAGTACATGTACATGTATAATGTGTTGATTGCTTTTACCATTTGGCATTTAGGTACATGTACGCTGTAGCTTTTCCACCTCCCTGCTTTTGAGTAGTATGTGTGCATACAGAAAGGAGACATTACAGTAAATATTGAACATTTTCAAGGCAGTTTCATCAATTCCAGTCTTAACAGATACGATACTGGGATGAAGGTGGGATGCAATTACGACGATGCGGTGTCTTTTATGACGTCTTCTTTCTCTTAATGGGTCACAAATGAATCATCAACGTCCTTGGAGTAAGATTGTCTCAAAGATACCAAAAGGTCCGTAGCCTCGTTAGGTGCGGTAATTACCGCTATGCAAACTTATTGCCTGGGGCATTGCACGCATCAAACGGAGATAAATTTAGAATCCATCTCTAGACATTGATGCTGTTTTGCTACCTAGTGCAGCCAGCGTACAATATATGTCACACTTATTTGATATGTGCATGTTCACAATGGCATGTGTAACTCGATGGGCATGAGGTTAACAAAAGATGGTTAGCTGTAGACATATTATATTCATAGCCATACAGTATACAGTATGTGCAGTAGCAGCAGCAATATCATACCTTATGTGATCATTGTGCTGGTATACTGCTACACATACTGTATGCATATAATAGAATCTGAAGTTGGTCGTTATTATTTTTTTCCCTGTTTTATAGATATTGAAAGTTTATTTTGAATGACTGCATTTAATTAAATGGCAAGCTCCCAAATACAGCGAATGAAGATTAACTATATTTATATACTGAACTACTTTCAAAATTACATCAAGATGTGGTAGAAATGTATTTGTTATTAGTTTTATTGTATGTGTCCCTAAATCTTAACAATGCTCCATGGATTGAGAAATGAGAACCTAAAATTTATCATCTTTTTGGTTGTCAAGTCAACCATAGTCAGTGTGAGGGCCTGCATGTGTGAGTAAATAGGCTAAGGATCATAACTTGTAATAGAGTACTCTCAGGTGGTCTCATAATTACTTCCAGTCTTCCAGGTTCCAATGCTAAATTGTTTTATGCATCAATTATACCCTTGCCTGGGCCAAGGGACGATAGCATGGTGACTGGTTAGTGATAATCATGTGCATGTGCAGCTACCTACATGTACTTGTATGCAGATGGTACCTACTGTTTGGCCACTTTGACAGCTGGATATTTTTTTTTCACTCGGTTGCAAAGTAAGAGATTCTTCTCAGAAATATCGGGTGATTTCAAGTTCGGTGTTGAAATCTGGTGTTGGTGTTGTTAGAACACCAACACCGGCTATAACACCACACTTGAAGTCAGGCCTGGTGTTGGGGTTGACCTAAAAAATTATGACGTACTTCCCGGAAGGTGGTGTTGAAGCTGGTGTTGAAAATCGTCTGCTAAACCGAGTACCGTGGTTGTTGTTTTGATTTACGTGTATTTTTCCCATTCATCAACACCAAACCCTAGGGATAAGGAAATTTGTGACTTCAAGTTCGGCAGTGTTGGTGTTGGTGTTGGTCTTGGTCTTGTTATTGGCAGAGCTGACATGCGCGGGTGTGTTGGCTTTGGAGAAAGCTTCACCGTGCGATGCAAACCGCACTGAAAGTACATTTTTCCCTTAAAAACTTACATAATTTGCCAAATTGATATTGAACTTCCATAGGAATAGAGAAAAGTAACTTGCCTTTCAGATTCATACAAGTTTTTTGGCTGGCATTATTGATTTGGTGTCATTTTTGTAACATTTGTTGAGAAATTTCGGCCATCGGTGTAACTATCTGCTAACGCCATGAATCGTGCGTGACGTCACTCTGTGTTATGTGATCGATAGTGCAATCGTATTGTCTGCTTAAACCGAGCTCAGTGTTGGAGCTCAGTTTAGCAGACGATTATGTTTCCTCAACAACAAACACCAACACCAACACCGAACTTGAAATCCCCATTCTATTGGTTATCAAATTTCACCACAATGGTTAGCAGAGTTTAGCAGAGGACAGAGTGAAGTGGAAAATTACTGAAAAGACCTTCCTCCAGCAGTGGAAT
>JZLH01S0500463.1:140987-153789 GCA_001188425.1 Eucidaris tribuloides
CGGTCTCGAGACCAAGACCAAGACCAGTATCGAGACCTCCAACACTGCCAGTAGGTTTCATGTTTGTTCAGGTTTCAAACTAAGATGGATACTTTTCTTGTGGTACCTTGTACTGGATTGATTAATAGCATTCTGGAAATTGAAATAGGAACAACTATTCAGTACTGTACTGGTGGAAGTTTGGTGATCAATAGTTATGTACTCAGCTTTACAGTGTAACCCTGTGCATTTTGCTTATTTTATAGTAAGTCAGCCCCATGTGAAATGGTTTAAACAACAGTTTGAATATGTTTCACTTTTCAGATATCTGCTTTGTTTGAATTTGATTCAAATATTACCTAATTGCATGTTAAGTTTGTGCATTTGAGATGTAACAAACTTTGATCAGTACTGAATTCACAGCTTACACTCTAACTAATTCCACTGTGAGTAATTCAAGTACTGTACATCCTGAATGTTCCACAGTGGTTTTATTTTCATGAAATTTGTGATTAAACAACCACAAACATTTTCACTTCCCAAAAATATTACAAAAATAAACTCTCGTCAATTTCCTGTTGACACAAAATGTGCATGTATGCACATAAATAAAGCATGTACCATATTTCTGCAGATTTCCAGATCATGAGGCAAAATTTTCAAAATGTTTTCCCTGGTGGTAAATTTCTGGGAATAAAGTACTGTATATGCTAGCTGAATATTTCGCGGTGATTTTATTTTCGCGAATTTTTTGACTTACAGAACACAAAAATTTCCACTTCCTGATAAAAGTGAATGCAATTTATACAATAAAGTTTTGAAAATATACTCTCGTGAATTACCCGTCTTGAAGCAAAATCGCGAAAATATGTGGACGTGAAGTATACAGCATTTATGTAAAAAGTAGTTGGCTGAAAGTTAACAAAATAAACCACACAGTTTTATGGTACATCTACATGTCGATACTGTAAACCAATTTTGGAAATTTATAAAGATAATACAGCATGCACTCGTTAGTAATTAATTACATGTAGGCATGTGAAACCTGAACTACAAGGAAATTCGGCTCTATCGCGTGTTACATTGTATTAGGACAGATATCTCAAGTACTTGACATGGCTTGAGTGTGAAAAGATGCTGGTTGTTTTTTCTATACTTCATGAAATATCTACTGGATATTTAGTTTCAAGCACTCTTCAGCTATTGTATGGAATCATTTCATATTCATGCGTGGTACTACACTACGTCTATGCATGATAAATTATCTACATGAAGTTTTGTAACCGTATCGAATGATAAATTACACAAAAGTGGTCATTGACCCAGCGTGGGCGACTAGCTACATGTAAGTACCCAAGTCAGATTTCTATGTCAGTTTATTTTCGCTGTTTGTTCCATTAAAAAATTAAACTAACATTGGCATTTACAGAAAGATAGACCCTGTCTATCATGGCCATGTATTTTCTAATTTGAGTAATTTGTGTAATACATGTTGTAAATGTCACTAAACAGTAGTGAACATGGTTTTGTTGATACATTTGATCATGAGAATGAGATATAGTATGAAAGCATGTTGTGTGTTTTTTGTTGTTGCTATCATGCGGTACTATAGAAATTAAATTGTAGCAACTGTTTGACCATCTTAGTTGTAGTCCGTTTTGAAGGTGTCTTTCGGATAAATTTGGTGCTCAAAAATACACTTTAGTTTTAAAGGGTGCAGCACATTTTTTGAAAATGAAAACCACAGACATGAAGATATGCGAAAAGTTAAACAGTTCACATGTTAAAGGTAAATGACATGATTGGGGTTAGTGTGAAAATTTGGTAGAGCAAAAGTTGACTTGTTCTAAAATAACTGTTCCATCTGAATGTCTTGTGACAGACAAATTTGTTGTGTACAGGGTTCTATGGATGTATTTTCTCGGGCTCGAGAGAGAAACAAAATGCTTTGTATGTTCAAGCTTGAGTCCGCTTACCCTAAAAATAGCCCATCTCACAGGGCGGGGGGGGGGGGGGGGGGGGGAGATGGATTATACCACCACAATCATTAAAAGTAAAATAATAATTATATGAATTGGGCCGTAAATACAAAGTCACGAAACGCTGCTGGGACTGCAATAACGCGTGAGTTTAGTTATAGAGGCATTTTTTTATTTCTCTCAATCATATCAATGGCCTTTAACCCCTTGGGGACGACGGGCTTGTACAGAAGCCCATTGCATTGCACTCTCAGAGACGACGGGCTTCTACAGAAGCCCAGAACTTATGATACAAATTTCTGTCAAACACTGGATAAACGGTAAAGTTTTATTGCTTAATGAATCTGTCCAAAAAATTACACATTTTCGACGAGTATAAAGTAAAAAAATAAATATTCTTCGAAGAATTTTATTAAAAAATATTGGTTTATATTCCCTTCAAAGTCAACCACGTGAAAATCGAGTCGTCTCTCAATAAACAACAGTGGCCTATAGCATCGAGCCCAAGGGGTTAATATCCTCCCATAAAGAGTACCAAAGTGTAATGTTACACTGGTTCAGAGTGTGGACAATGGCTGAACTATAGGTGCAGAGCCTCACAGCTCTCAGTAGAAGAGCTGCAATTGCACTGAGTTATTGTTTGGCTTTTGTCCCCCCACATATTTTTGAACCAGTTTGATGTTATAACTATATGTCATAACTCTATGTTGCAGGAGCAATTTCAGTGCAAAATGAGAGTGAGGTGAAAAATCATTTCTTTTTGATCACCCTTAAAATAGGTCTTGTTGTACATGACTATCTGACTATAATTTCTTTTGAATCTCATTTTTCCCCCATTTAGATTGCTTACTGATGAGCCATCAGAACAAATAACATGGAGAGAATATCTGTGGAAGCAGGCTTCACAAATAGACTGATCGTCAGCTGTCTGGCCTCATAATCTGTGCACCATGTGGTTATTATAATGTCAACAAGATGTAAACAAAAACATGTGATATCACATCAACCTCCACCACAGCCAGGCAGATCAAATTTAAAATGGTGAGTAGTAATATGGAACTATATACAGCTTTTAATTTTGTACCAAATGTTAGTGTAACATTATATTACCTGTGACATATTTCTGTTAATGTTGGTATGTGGTTTTTCATGATTTGTAGCGGATTCAATATTTAGTGTACTCTGGTACATTATGTGTAACCAATGGATGCAATGTTTGCACATATACATGTAGAAAACTCTTCAAATTCTAGCTTTAAATTGTGTTTAAAAAAATAGTTATTTGGAAATTTACAGTTTAATAACTAGGCCTTCCACAATATTTTTTACTCGTTGAAAGACTCCAGACACAAAATATCTCATGACCAGGCTTATGGGAAATGCATGTTAAAGCAAAATCAAACTGTCTTCAACAAGTTAAAGTGTGAATATTTGTATATAAAATAACAGTAAAGAAATATTGCATTTTACTGACCATGTTTGCTTTTTTTGTGAACGGTGCATAAGAAAATCTAAACTTACATATGTGCACTCACATAATTTATCATGTTTGAACATTGTTGAACTTTACATGAATTTATCTGTTGATATTTGTAGCCAAAATCAAGTTAGATATTGAGTCAAATAATGATAATCATTTTTATGAAGGGCATATCACTATAAATGTATCATCCCTATGGGCTTTGGGAGGGTAAAGAACCGAAAAAGAGGAGATATAAAAGTATGAACTAAATTAAGAATATGATTTCATGATTGCTGCATTCATGTATTGTATTTTAGTTTCTATGTACATGTACATGTACGTGTGTATGAGGGAAGAGTATACCTTCAGACAGCCATTCATTGGCTGGGGAATTAATTCTACCTGTTTTCCAGGCAGGATTTTGACCCCAATATAGTCACAATAACCACAAGGTTAGAATACTAATAGGGTAACCAGATGGTGGTAAGTGATGTCTGTGACGACACAATGTACCATATGGTTCATATGAGTTGCTTTGCTCATATTGTTGTCACATAGACTTGTGTGTTGTTTGGAAACTGAAAGTACTTTCGTGTTATAACTGTTTTGATGTAGTTTAGACATTTTGATTATATGTCTGCAGTCACGTCATCAAAATTCATGGAATCTCCTCCCGACCAGTTTTGGCTGTCTAGTTCATATCTCAGCAGGGAAATTGACTGAAACACAAATTTCAGTTCAATCTATTAATGTCAAAATGCTAAGGAATGCGTATTGAAGTGTGTGAATTACAGCATACCGGTATACCTGCAGATTCCTTGCACAATTTATTTCCCCTAATACTGTGTGGATTAATTACCAGAACCAAATTCACGTTTCACTGGATTTTCAGTTGTATTTTATTTATCTATTTATTTATTTATTTATTTATTTATTTATTTATTTATTTATTTATTTATTTATTTATTTATTTATTTATTTATTTATTTATTTATTTATTTATTTATTTATTTATTCATTTATTTATTTTTAATGTAAGAATTTAAAAGGTATGGTGATTTGACTAATCATGCCGACATGATAGAATTCATAGCATTTTTTTTGCTGGCAATATGTGTAATTATGAAATACCCTGGAATTCAATTACAAGTGTTTCAGTGTACTTTGCATATCACCCCTCATCACTGATCACAGTACTAAATTGTTAATTGAATTTTACTATCAACTTTGAATAAATAAATTATTGTTTGAACTTTTATCAGCTTTTGTATCACGATTTTCTACCTGACATGTGTTTATTTTGACATAGTTATTAGTTGATCACTAAATAACATTTGGAAATATTTTGTGTCCTGTGTTGTATCGTAGATGACTGACAGATGAGGACTCAAAATGGCAACATCTGGAGGGTCATCTGGGGAGCATGATGTGGACTATCACCACCAAGGTATGATTTGAAATTTGAAATATTTGAAATATTTTATAAAGGCAGATAACATGATTGGAGCTAGTCCTCAACTTGGGGTGAAATTATTTTATAATCTAGTAAACTATGCAAGGATTCTGTTGTGAAAACTTTGTGGTCAAATGTTGATTCTTAAAAAAAAAAAAAGCTACCATCGGTATCCGTTTCAACAGACAAATTTATTGTGTAGCTTTCTATGCGATCAATTTATATCGGGGCACGAGAGTAATACAATACTGGAATGTTCATGCTTGATTCTCGTTAAGTAAACAAATTCAAGACAAATCCTTCCAGCCAAGATTTACACTCCGGGTAGTGTATACATTGGTATATCTGAATTAATTTGCTTCTTGAGGCATTTTCAAGTGTTCCCAATCATGTCATTAGCCTTTAAGGGGGAAATGGAAATAATTCCTTTGCATGTGGTATAGGCATGCAGTAGGCATGCATAGGTTTCCATTTGAGTTAAAGTGAGGTGAGTGTTGGTGAAATTGTTCCAAAGTTACCATTTTCGTTTCAATTTGATCATGTAAAAGAAAGACTAAACTTTAGTGTTCGAAATTTAGGATTCACATGGCCTACAGTTTTTGAAAGAGTGTGTGATCATAGTGTAAAATTCAAATTTAAATAAATCAATGGCCATTGCTTTAAATTCAATTTGAATTTGAGGATATACAAAAATGTCTTATTTTTCACATTAGCTTTGGATGTGAACAGCAATTACTCCTTTGTTTCAAGTTTATGCTAATGAATTGCTCAATTATATCTACCCAAATCATCCTTAATATAATGCAAGTATGTTTTTTTAATGCACAAATTATAATATAATGTTAATTTCATCTTGAGTACAGTTTCAGGCATGTATTTGTAGGTTCTTCAAAAAATGAATCGCAGTACTGGTAAACTACTTACTGTAAGTAATTGTCCCATTTGCGAGTATGCAGAAAATAATTTGGTCCATACATGAAATCTTTCCAATTAAACTGATTAAAAACTAAGTGGAATTTAATCATGCATCTAATGAGTCACCGTGATGTAGAAATGTAGACACTGAACTTGCTACTTCCCCTGTTGCTAGGTGACTGTTGCTAAGCAACAAAAATCTGAGGAGATTCAGAGGAAATACTTCTTGAAGTTGCTGATTGATAAGCGATATTAAATGGGAAAGCCTAATTATGTGTGTGTGTGTTTGTGTGTGTGTGTGTGTGTGTGTGTGTGTGTGTGTGTGTTGTGTGTGTGTGTGCATGAGCAATCAATTTTGACTCCATTTTGTGCAGTATAGTTCTGTTTTCAAAATGCCTACCCTGCCCTTGCTGATTTCATATGTGTGGGCGTTTGTAATCCGTTTGTGCCATGGTCTTTCGAATTTTTCCTGTTACTCGACTTGGATGTTCATTTTCATCAGTGCTCTGATACTCTTGTGGATATTTGAAGGTGGGTTTATATCAACTTGAAGAGTTTTGGTGTATTTTTATGCACAGTCCTTTATAAAGTATACTTTTTCCTCTTTTGTTGAGTACTCACAGTTTTGGCATCATTTGGACGAAGTTTCTAAAGTTCTTTGCAGAAAGAAAGTACATGTACCAGTAATACCCAGAAGGAATAGCAGTATTAATGTGATAACAGTGTCAGTAGGGTACCACGCATGAATTTAGGTCATATGGCCCTCCTTGCCATGGGGTTCTATTCATGTCATACCAATACTTTGATAGAATGATGGCAAAGCACCAACAATGTTTTATTTTTGGTCTTCAACAGGGTTAATCTACATGTAGGACACCCATAGTAGGCTACGTATACTTGACTTTGATCAACAAAGGTATGCAACTATGCATCTAAGTTGGAGGTACCTTTCTGTGAAAAAAATGTAACCTTCATGATGGTCTTGATATTGACATGAAAACGACAAGCACAGCTGTACTCAAGTATGTACATGCATATTGTCCAATCACCCCAAATTGGGCCAGGCCTGGTTTCAAACCACCCAGTTTTACACTACTCTTAGTTCTACAAATTACAATTACCAGTTGGTAGGGGAGGGCCTTGTGAATAAGTTCTTGCAGTAACACATTTTAATTTTTATTCTGCTATGATTTTAGAGTTCATTACCCAAAGTTGCATTCAAAGTCCCATAAAATTTTAATGCTTGTTTGACTCATTCAGATTTAGATATGTATCTTTTACTCTTACAGGGGGTTTGAATGGTTTTGCATCCCCCAATAGCAGCAAAGGAAGCATTGGAACAGATGAGGATGATGATGTCTTTCCTGCTGGGCCCCACGGCGACTCCTTCTTCATGACTGAACCCGAGACACGTCACCGTGTCAATCCAGGAGAAGAAGAAAACGATGAAGTGGGACCAATCACACCCCGTCGGAAGATCATCGGGAACGGCTTGGGAAGACCCATCCACCGGCAGTCGTTGATGGAGTTCGAGAATATCGAGAAGCTGCTGAAAGAGCAGTCGCAAGAGGCGGACGATGATGACTATGACCCCGAGGAGAGGTTACGGACGGAGGATGGAAGACATCCTGGCCTCAAGAGGAGCAGTAGGGCATCCGGAAGCGGAGAACTGAACTTTACCTCCAACGACGACAGCCACGACAGTGAACGACCCATGTTTTCCGATGGTGGATACAGCATCGAGGAGGACATCCAGTCGGGTGGAGGTGGTCTGGTAGTTGATGATGGTGATTTGATGAGGTACATGGAAGCGACACCTCGCAACGATCACAACACCTCTGCAGATCAGGAGCACAGACTTTCCATCCTCATGGATAACTCCTGGGACCAGGATTCCCACGACAGTTTAGATGACAAAACTGGCAACCGCATGTTTCCTTCACCCTCGCAAGAAGATTTCATCGGCCTCAGCCAAGAGAAATTGCCGGACATTCACTCGCAGCTGGAGTCGGAGGATGGGTCGGAGATCTTCGGAAACAGTTTGGTGAACACGTTACAACACAGGGATAGCCTGACCACCGTCATCCAGCAGGCCGCTGCAAAGGTTGAGATCTTTGGTGGAGACAGTCCGGAAGATAGACAAGATGGTAGTGGCGGCGTGGAGCATTTCAAACCAATCGCCACTTCGGAAGGCCGTCCAAATCGGCTACCAACGGCTGCCCAGTTGAGGAACAAGAGCAGGCTCGAACAAAATGCAAATATCTTAAAAGAACAAAACTCAGATCAAAGCAGTAGCAGTATTAAACCTGAGGGTAGTGTCAAATCCATAAGGACTAAATCTTCCAGAGCATCTACGCCACGATCAGTATTGTCTACGAGGAGCCAGCGTATTAGTCGCAGTAGTGTGAGAAGTCGTAGCGACCGCAGCGATGTAAATAACAATGAATCTGACGAACAAATGACTCCACGTTCTAGCACGCCAAGTCATGCAGAGGACGTAACTATGGTCAAACAGGAAATGGAATTAAGTCCGTCACCAGTGAAGCATGATGGGAGATCTCGTCCGGACGAGGTTCCCGAGTTGCACTTTGGTAATATGACTGGGCACAGTGATTCCAGTAGCCGGGCTTCGGACACGGCCGGTCGCTCTGCGGGCAGATCGCGACTTCTGAGTGACGAATTTGTGGACCAACTTCAGAAAGAATATGATGATTTGTTACAGAAATATGCGCAGGCTGAGAACACTATTGACCAGTTACGACTGGGGGCAAAAGTCAACTTGTATTATGATGGACATCCGAGTGGACAGGCTGGACGGAACACAGTGTCTCCAGCAATGCATGGGCAGAACATTAATTTGTCAATTGCTCAGAGAGGAGTCCTGAGTGGCAGTCAAAGTGGGTAAGTTTCTTTATTACCATGTAGATTATTTTTTTTTTGAAATAGATAATTGATGAAATATGTGTTTTCTCTTACCAAGTGTATGTTTCATACAGTGAAAGTGGATTAAGTTTTGTGTATGTAGGGTCTGATATATATGATTCGGAATTGTTGGGATTGTTAAAATTTTTTCAAAATAGATAATTTGATGAATATATTTTTTTCCCATTATCACGTGTAGGTTCCGTGTAGTGAAAGTGGATTAAGTTTTGTTTATGTATTCTGTGATACATATGATTGGAAATATTTTTTTTAAAGTGATTGTGATATTTTGAATGACCTATAATTTAGGGTGCATGAAAATGATATTACAGACAAATAAGGTTCTGGATAAAAGTGCATCAAGCAGGTTTTCACAGACAATATTACTAATTAATTACAATGTATCAGTATTCTTAAATGCATATGTTAGAGAGGTGGTAGGAAATTGCAATGTACTTCACATTCACATGGATGATATTTTCTGTAAGATTAATTCTGTATTGGCTTGACACTGAAAACAGCAGTACACAGATTAAAAGTAAAAATAATGCTTATACATTGCATGTCCAGATTAATTGTTCAATTTGCAACTATTATTATATTGAAGTACACTTTTATGTGAGTTATACTTGTAGTTGTTATAAAACATTAAATTTCCATAATATTCATCAAAACATTGCTACAGTAGATATCACTTAACATAATATTTTTGTTTGTGCATTATTATCTGCAGACTGCAACACACCCCCAGTGGAAGTAGAACGAACCTAACGAATGCTGCATCCAATGTAAGTGTGGGAGGGTCCACTAGTCCAAAAGGGGAGAAACAAGCACTGCTATTGCCACCAGATGCATCTGAGGGGAAGCTTCTTGCTCTAGAATTTCAGGCTCAAGGCCTTAGAGAACAGGTAAGCGAAATTATCCTGAGTGACTGTTAAAAGTATATTTTAACCCCCTCTCTCCTAATAGGTATCAGAGTACTGCATTTAACTAAATATTTTTCACCTTTATTCTTCCTGAAAGTTCTGTGTGATAAATTTACATATATCAACTGTTTGTCATAATTTCTTTATACATGTAAGTCTAGAATATTGTAGAACCCATGTATTTAAAATGATTCATGATTAAATGACTGAAATGAGTTTATGAATCATTTCCTTTTATTCCTGAACCACATAACAGCTTTTAATATTTTGACCTCTTACGTCACTCCTATAGTTCCTATTTCTGTAGAAGAACACTTAGTTTAATTTTGCATATTTGTATGTTAGCTAGTTTAGTACTTTACTAATTTGCAGGAATTCTCTCTAAACACATAGTTTCATTGTCCAAAGTAATGTTGTTTGCTCATGAACTGCAAAGTTTACTTAAAGAAATATTTATGCGTAGTCTCTAACTGTTGTTGTAAGTCACTTAAGTATAGACATTCCCATAGAACATTTGTCTAACTGATAAGTAGAAATTGTAGAATGTATGTGTGCCATTTATTTCAAATTTACCATCAGTCATGGTTTATATACAGTTTGAAATTATAGTTTAAAGGCAGAGCGTCTCTTTTGCATGCCTAAAAATTAACATTATGTAACCTTTAGCAAAGTGTAGGAGCTAGAAACTTAGTTTCAGTACAAATATAGTGACCCTGAGACTCTGATTTGATTTATTGTCTCGCAAAACTTCCTAGCAAAGAACATACACTAAATGGCCATTAGTTTTTTGCACATTTTTTAAATTCTAGGTAATTTCTGATCCTCAGATTTCACAGACATGTGCTAGACATAGCCTAAGGGCATGAGTGATCTTTTTCTGTACTGCAGGGAGGGATGCAATTGAGATCTTCTGCCTTTAATCAAATCGGTTAAATTTAATCACTTTTGTAGATGGACTCCTTTGAAATTCTACTCCAAGAAAACCAGCTGACACCAGCGGAACAACAGAGGGGGCTAGAGCAGCTCAAGTCCGGCCAGGCCAAGCTGGAGTCTGAATACATGCTGGCCAAGGAAGACCACAACACGAAGGCACGACTGGGAGGGGGGCCGAAGACGACCTTTGACCCCGAGAGTTCGGTGGAAGGTCAGATCTTTCAACTTGGGATGAGATTGGAGGACTTGCAGGAGACAGTCAAGGTAAAATATTAACTCTTAACATGCCAGAGTAATTATAGCTCTATGGACACTTTATGTGTTTTGTAGTTTATATTTGCACCTCCGTCACTAAAAGAGTTAACCCATTACTTCCCACAAATCCTTTGTTCCCATCTCTTTAAAACAGTGGTATGCGACCATGTATACTTTTTGATGTAGTTTTCATTTCAAAACAAAATAACAATAAATAGACGAATATAATAGGAGGTAAAATCAGCTGGTTATTCTAAAACTATTGTTTGATGCTAGTCGTACAGTTCATGACTGATTTTGATACAACTTGTCAAAAGTTTCAATTGTGTTTAGATGATGTGAGTTACCAAGAGATTGGCAAGGATTGTGTTAAGTGTAGTGTATTGGGAATATTTTAGTTGTTGTATCAGCTGACTGTTTTAACTAAATATTTTTCATGAACAGGACAATGTACGCAACAACCCCTCTGAGCCCCCACCAGCTGCTGTGCCTAGTACACCACCAAGTGTTGCCATAGCAACCAAGACGGAATTGCCAGATCACCCTCCCGTGTCGAGCGGAGAAAATCCTACCAAACATTCCAAGCATCCATCACCAGAGGAGGAGTATGCATTGTTACTGAACAGGTATGATGATAATGATAATAATAAAGGACACTTATTTTGCACATATACTGTGTATTACAATGCAATTATTTTTACATATTACATTTTACAAACGAACCTACACAATTCAGATTTCAATGAACAAATGAGTTTTTAACCTGATCTGAAACTCTTTTATTGAAAGTGACTGTCTTACAAACAGTGGAAAATTATTCCACAGTTTGGGGGCAGCATACGCAAATGCTCTATCACCAATGGTAACTTTTGACTTTCCTGAAGGATGCTTCAGTAGTGTGTAATCTTGAGAACTCTGCTGATGGTAGTGCATTTGAATACCGTAGATGATTTCAATTCTGAAAGCTCTTGTATACTTGTGACTTACCATGAATTGCTTTGAAAATTATTTAGAAAGTCTTTAATATGATTCTTTGTTTTACTGGTAAGCAATGCAACTCTCTTAGGGCTGGAATACAATGTGGAGAGACAAGGAGAATTATAGACTTATCTAGCAAATGCATTTTGTAACCTCTGTAGTTTGTTTAGTTGATTGCTTGGTAAACCTAAAAATGAGCCTTTGACTATGATATGTCTTTGAATTTATTTAATATGAGAGGAAACCATGGTGTATTTTCTTGCATGTATATTCTCCAAACATTGTGGATGACATACTATGCAATTCATGCGTTCAATTGATATTTAAGCCTGCTTTGGAAAATCCTTGGTTCCTGAGTGCTTCAAAGTGTTCTCAGCTTCAATCACACAAACATCAGGGTTGTTTATGTACAGAATGTTTTATGTCAACCTGTTGAAGTTTATTCCCAAGAAATCTCGGACTGCTCTCTATGAAATATGTATGTTACACCAAAAATTAAATTGTCTTCAGTTGGTTAAAGCTAAAAGTATGTTCTAAAAATCTTTTTGAAAAAAACTTTGAGCAAATTTGAAGCAAACGGGAATGGTTAAAGTATTCTCCATACACTGGTGTCCCTTGTATTCAATACAGGTCTGTAATATTTCGTATTTTTAATGAACTAGTTTCTATCTGATTTCAAAGATTTTTGAAAGCAAATTAAGAACTACTGTCTGTTTTACATTTTTCCCCATATATATCTACTTTTGTGTTTAGATACAATGCCTTGAAGCAGCTTCCACCATATCCAGAGAGAGACAAAGAAATACAACAACTGGTCAAGGTACATATCAGAAATAACTTTTCAAACATAACCTCCATGCAAGAAGGTAGTAAACTATGTGTAGTTATAACATTTTTGCCTTGAATAAACAGTTGATTGAAGAAATCATATCAACTGATAATTTTTTCATCATTTTGTCTTGTTATTCTTGTTTAACCCTAATCAGGCTGGGCTTTTTTG
>JZLH01S0500463.1:168157-178325 GCA_001188425.1 Eucidaris tribuloides
ATCCCCACTGCTGACAAAGTACTAACACAGAAATCAATATGTGGGACCATGTTAATTGTTGCCATACACACTGCAGCAACGGAGTACACTAGGTCGGGTACTCAAACTGCCAATCCCTCAACTTTTTATTTCATATGAAGTGAATTAGTCCCACATTATGATGCAAATGTAATTTACTCTAACCTGGAAACTAATAAAATGTGAAATTTTGATGACAGATTTTCCATCATCAACCAGTACTGTGTTTCTCTTTAAGAATGCTTCCAATGCTGTCATTTCCCTATAATGTATTTCTACTTTCACAGCATGAAAATTCATAAGGTGCAAGCTATATGTTTAGGCAAGAAAACTCTCCATACAGAAAGATATTATCAATCATTGAGATAATAAAAAAATGATTGATAGCTCATAGCTGTTCCAATTCTCACATTTCGCATTACATAGTGCCATCATATGGCAGACCCGAACAGGGATATTTTGCGCATTGCATCTTGGGTAAAAGTAGAGAGCCCGAACCAATTCTCCATGTGTGATGGCTCTTTTGTTCCTACTCTTCATGGTCGCAAGCTTCTGATTTGTATTTTCCTTCAGTTCGCACTGCCAAATCAACTAATTCCTCCTTTTTCTTTCCTGAACGTGGAACGCCCCGTTGTGTTAGGAAATTTTTCAATTGATCTCCACGCATCGCCTGAAACCTACCATGCATTTCATCCTGGAAGTTTGAAATCTAGCCTCTCCGGGTTAGACGTTGGTGGCACAACATATTGCGAAAAGCAAGAATTTTCAAAATGTCTGCAATTATGCCTATGATTCTGTCATTTTCTTCAATCTTACATGCTCAATGGGGTAACATACAATGTAAATGCAAATATATCTGTAATTTCATGGAATATAATAAGACAAATTGAAATTGAAAGTCAATTTTATGTGTGTTTTGGTTACAGGAGGTTGATGGCGTCCCAGCCGATCTTCAAGTTTCGCTGGAGGATGCCGCACACATGGCACGGAGACTGAAGAGAACGACACGCGAGATGGTCTCCTCGGTCAGACGTGACGTGAAACTCGCCGAATCGTTTGACGGATGACCTCACTGGATAGTGCTTCGCAGACATGGAAGGGTATCTTTGCTGGCAGGAACAAACTTCTGTCTGTCATAAACCAGTGGGAATCGGTAAACTATGGGAGCAACAATTTTCAAAAGAGTTGCTCCAGCCAATGAGGAGGTCATAGAAATAGTGCAATGTATCAGAACATGGAATTATGGTGTGTCATGAAACATGAAAGGTTGCTTGTTCGGGGGGAAAACTCCTTCTTAGGTAGTCAATTGTATGAAAAGAATTTGTACCTAGATAAAGTGAATATGAAAAAAAAATGACCTTGATATGGCTGATTCAGATTTTTAAATACATAATACTTTCTCCTTCAATATAAACTAGTGACTCAAGGTGAGTGATCTTGCTGTAAACCTTTTCAGTGTTGAGCAGCCCACGTATTTTTTGTATATTTTACTGGTGATATGCTCAATGCTCTTATGCCCCTTTTTCTCAGGTATTTCAATGAAATCTTTTCAGGAACTTGTTTCTACTTTTGCTACTCTAAAACCGTTGTGAAATAAACTATGTACTCTTCATATTAAAAGGATATTTGATCTTTAATTCAACAAAGTCAAGCTATGTTAGTAAATTTTTAAACCGCAACAATATATGTGTCTTTTGAACCATCTAGGACCTTGACAAAAATTTGCCCATAATACACTTACATCATACATTTGTGCTATTTCATGATTACATGAAGTGGAATACCTTTATTCTTTCAAACATTCAAATAAAAGTTTGTCATCTTGAAAGTCCTTATCATTTTCCATGAAGAATGGAAAAGGCAGTTAACACATTTATATAAATATATCAAAACCTTGAAATTGTACTCTGATTTTAGTTACATGTAAATTAACTACAGATCCAATTTCAAATTGTATTCCTTAAAACATATTTTGTTTTGTTTTTTTGTCTGATATGCAAACGGTCAATGATTGCATTTTGAAACAGTGAAATCTGTCTTTAGCAGTCACCCAAACAAAAGGGAAATTGTGGACTTAACCCGTTGGAGACAATTTGATTTCACTATAACACACATTTTCTATAGACCCCAACATGAGTTAACTCGTACTTAATCTCAAACGGGTTAAAGGAAGATGGAGCCAGAAAGTAACAGGAATATTTTTAGAAATTCATTGAAATTAAAAGCATGCAGTATTCTGTATTCTTACCTTTCTATTATGGTGCAGTATAGCCAGGAATATGATGTTATGCAACAAACAGTCATACCAAACACTGAAAACGGTGATATTTTAGTGATTTCTTTCCCTGTGGTGAATTCATCTTCTTCGATTTTGGGGTACCGATCATATCTCACCAACCAATCAGATCGCGCGTGCAGTGGCTTCAAGCTGACCTGATGTGACCGATGCACGCTGCCAAATGCGTGTTAATAGCATCATATTAATTTGTGCACTTTTTGAATCAATAAGCTCCTTCCCCCTGTAGCTGTTCAGCTTTCTTTTCGTAATGACAACAACGCAAAGATATATTAACAGCAATTTACTAATTGATACAGTGTTGCTTAGGGTGAGTACACATTAGGCGTTTCTTATCACCATGTACCGTAATTCTTACAATTTTCACAAGGTCAAAAAAATCTTAACTTATTCCTGTTATTTGCAGCCTCCATCCTCCTTTAATAGACAGGTAGTTGCAATGTTAATAAATCAGGTGGCTGTTACAGAGTAGATGGTTGCTAAGGCTGGTTTCTCTGTAGCTTTTTAGAAGGTGGGGTAAGGAGGTACATTGTATTTGTACTGCTAAACCATAGAATAGATGTTATCTCCAGCTTCAAAGTTGCAGATTAACTGACATGATTCTGATCATGATTATTTCATTTGTATGAAATATGCTGCAGCATTAAATTCATTACATTGACTGGCACAGCATGTTTCACAAAAAATTTACCTTTACCTTTGACATCAGTTTTTCCCCAAGTAGATTATATTATGTCAGCAAATTGTGCTATTATCACAGATTATTCGATTTTAACAGTTTGTATACTAAGCCCCATTTTAATTGTTGTGAACAAAATGAATGAAAGTACATTTAAAAACTAATTCTCGCTATAAACTTTTGTGTGCCCAATTTTTACACTTTGGACCATTTTAAGTGTTTTGAATGAAAGGGATGAAAATGCATTTTAAAGATATTACATTATACTCTGTAAGTTTGCCCAATTTTTACACTTCCTACCAAGTATTCAAAACCCCACTTAATTATCACAGTCATATAAGATAAGTGACAAGCAATTTGTAAAGATTGGACAAATTCTGCAACATTTCATAAATAGATCAAACCAACTTAGTAGTACTACACATATTGAATGAAATAATGATGCAAAACTCTGAAATTCAATCCACATTAATTTGTATATATCGTAATTTGTGAGATATTTGTTATACCTTTGAAATTTTGATATAATGGACATAAAGAGTCTGACGGTCAAAAGTATTATGTTTTTTTTTCTAGAACAAGATTTTTCTAAGAACAAGATACTTCTTATTTCTGGGAAAGAACATAAATGAGGCTTACTTTATACAGGTTGTGGTGTCTTGACTTATTGTACTGAAGCAAAGTGATAATGTGTAAACTACTGTTATACGAAAGGCATTTGGTCTTTCTATCTAAAAGTCTTCATAAAAGTAATTAATCATTGATCAAATGTAATCACCATTTTATCATGAATATTTACAGTTATAGTAAGTCAGTTTTATTTGTCCAATTGATGTTTCAATGTAAGGGGAATCATATATTTTTATATGGACTAGATTTTCTACTTGTGTATGTATATACCAAGATAATGTTTGTCTTCGTCTGCATGAAAACGTCGTAACAACATACCTCATGGACTTTTATATGACTGCATTAACATTTTTTAAAATCAAATTCAATGTCAATCTTGTTTCTGATGAGGCTACTTTCTTTAGAAGTGGTAGACATAGCTTTTGTTCAAGCATTACTAAAAAAAAAACATGAAATACAAAAGGCTTATACCAGTAATGTCTATGAATGGATATAGGTGAATTCTTCCGGTATTACACCTGGAAAAAAAACCAATACCAGTACATTGTATTATCAAATGTGATCAAATTTCTTTCATTGTAATCTTTTTTTCCTACGAGCAGACGCGGTGATCTATTTAAACATGTGGCAATTGTTTGTATATTATTTTACCTGGTGAAGAATATGTGTTATCTCTTCGTAATTTTGTTGATACAAAAATTACTTGAACACTTTTGCACAATTTTGCTGATTTTGTTTTTAATTCATGGAGGGATAAGGGACTAAATCTTATTTATCTAACCCGTGTGCATACGATTGTAAATATGTTTTGAGTTTGTGCTAATATTATTTTTTCTACAGTGCTTTGTTTGTGCTGTTATAAAAGTTTTGTCGGTGACTCATTTTGCTGCATTATTTTAAGCAGATGTACATTATGCGTTTGTCACTTACGCAGGGCTTACTGCTCTGTGTGTAAGGTTTTGTTTCAGTTCTTTGGCAAAATTTTCATTTTTGATTAATTATCTCAATTTTGCATATATGTTATCGGTTGATGTGTAATCAATATTTATGCAGCTATTTAATCGTTTGTTTTAATTTTATAATAATGTTGAGAGTGATTCGTTGAGTTCAAGTTTAAATTTTGTAGATTTAATTGTTTTCAAAAACATACAGATATCTGTAGAGTTTAACGCATTATCACCTTGGTTTTGTGAAATATGTTTTCGTTGTATTGGGAGTATTTCAAATACTAGTATTCACATAATTATTTTTATTTTATTTATATTGTGGCTATATCTTGTTGAGAAGAAGGATGGAGCTAATTCTGTATCGCTTGACAGACAGGACATAATTCTGTCAATATTCTACAGAGTTGACACTTTCTGCTTCTCAAGCATAATAATATTTAAAATCACTATTTAATATTGTGGGAGTTCAATTAAAAAGAAATGTCGATCTTTGATATCTGAGCTACATAGTAGTGCTTGAATAGACAAATAAATATCCTAGAATACAAAACTTTGGAAAGTTATGCTGTTACTGGCAAGATATGTATGGATAAACATCAGGTATGAAATAAGCATCATGCCCACTCTTAATTGTTACATAATAATCTATAAGGGGGGGGGGGTTGGAAATGGCAAGACTAGGTACTCACAGATTTTCACATTTAAAAGCACTCAATAATTGTTTTGAAGAATGATTCTTCAGGGCTTTACTTTTGAACCTTACCAGCGACACTGATGGAACTCAGATTTTTCTAACTGGGAACATTGATAATTTACGTCTTTAATCCCATTTGCTTCACAACCAACAATATGTATGTCTGATAATCAATATTGAATTTGTGCTATTAATTGTCTTCCCACTATTAGTATTAATACAATTTATTATCAATAACATGCCCATTTTTTTATTAAGCATTTCATAAACTGATTGAGTGTTAAACTGTAGATCATTTGAAATTTGAAACTTGGAATATCAGTTTCACATGCAGTTTTACTGCAAATTTATATAATTTTTTTTTTTAGGAGTGATGATTATTTTTAGTTTAGTAATTTTAATTGATGAGAGCATAAGCATTCCATAAGTTAATTATATTTTATTATGCATGTTTCTGGTATTTTGTTTTGTGAGCAGATATCCAGAAGTTCAAAATTTACATTATCGTAATGATCATTTAGATCCTGGTATGATCAATTGAGTGACAAAATAACAATGGAACAAGTAAGTGTGTCAAGATAATTGTACTGTCCAAAGTAATCTGTGGTTACAAGTACATGTTGTGACATTTGTTTACGGTAAAAGTGATTGATGCCAGGTGCATCAATCATCATTGTAACATTTGTTACAACGAATTTTAAACAAATTAAGGCAGTAAAGGCACAATTTATTGATTGAGGTATGTGAAACTTGATATGCCATTCAGTAACAAAGTACATCAGTATTTTCTAAATCAAGTGAAAATGCTTAATGTGATCAAATTTTAACTTCAGTAACAACGATTTACAGTACTGCTTGAAGGTTTGAATACACTTGCTTCTAAGAAGAGATCACATTTTTTGTGCACTTATCCTGATCAAAAGTTGCACAGTACATGTATAATTATTCCTCTTACCAAAATGTGATCCCATTGACTCCCGTGGAAAACGGTAACGATTTACTGACAAATTGACTTGTTTGTTAAAGGTAAATGACATGATTTGGGGGGGGGGGGGTTGGGTAGTCCTCAACTTGGGGTAAAAATTATTCTGGAATCAATTAAACCATGTTGGGATTCTACTGTGAAAATTTTGGTGTCAAAAGTTAACTCATTTTAAAAGTCCAGCAGTATGCCTTGTAACGGACAAATTTGTAGTGTAACCTTCTATGGGGATTGAATCTATCGTGCCCCGATAAAATTAAACTGCTGGCCTTGTTCATGATTGATTCTCCTTAAGTAAACAAACTCAAGACAAATCCTTCCAGCCACGAGATCCACTCCAGCTGGTGTACATTTGGTTTATCTTTCAAAGTCAGTTGGTTCTAAAGGCATTTTTTATTTCTCCCAATCATGTCACTGAGCTTCAAACCATTTTCCGAGATGTATAGATACCAGAAAATTATGCCACATAAGTGAGTTTAGGTCACCAGCTCGTGTATTCACACCGACGTACGTAATTAATTTGAGTTTTAATGTATATTATGTTTGCAATGTCTGGAGTTGTAACAAAATGTGTTAAAATGCTACAATTTGATTTATTTGTATTCTGTGTTGTGTGTTTTGTTCCCGGTATTGTTTTGCTTGCCACCGTGGATGTCTGCAATTCAAGAAATAAAGTGAGAAATCACGACGATTAAACAAATTAGTGGTTTGATGTCGCACTTTATCATTGTGTATCATAATGTGAAATGAAGAGTTTCTCTATTTTGTTTTTTTTCATCTGTATATTTGTCATATACATCCTCGTCCTCAAGTGCCATATCCAGTGACGTTGGTGACCATGAAATGCCAGGCTTTTCTGTCTATTGCCAGTCTAAGAAGCTCAATCTTTTCCATTCCAATCCATGTTGCAATGCTCTGCAAAAACGTTGGTTGTTCTTTGACGTCCTCGATTCCTCTTTCCTGCTATCTTCCCAGTGAGAAACAAGCATTCCAAATTGCCTTTCCTCATACAGTGGCCTAAAAAGTCCAACTGCTGATTCCTAACTGCATTTAAATAACATTAGGCCTATGTACACTTAATTTAATTAATCATTGTTCGTACTGAAACTATGATGAATAAACACACAAGAGTGGTTGCATGCATAGACAGACAGAGAAACACACACACACACACACACACACACACCCCTATACGTGTAACTGCCGCCAAACGGGGACAGTAAAAAAACAAACACACTCCGTATACAACATGCAAACGAGGACACACACTCCCGTGTACAACATGCAATCGGGGACGTTTGTGTATGTGTATGATATTTCACCAGTAACCGGGGACGTTGGGGGTGCACACAAATTTTGGGCCACTTTCTAAGGCGCTTTAGCGCCATCTACGTTTTGATTTCTGCTCATTTGAGGGTGGGGACCGTCCCCGGTATTTCCTAACGTCCCCAATCTGATAGTGGAGTGTCATACTTTCGTCCCCGGTTGAAGGCGATTAACAAACACACAGCACACATCACATACACACACACACACACAACACACACACCACACACAACACACACACACACACACACACACCACACACACACAACACACACACACACACACACCACACACACATACGACACACCCACCCACCCACCCACACACACACACAACACACACACACACACACACACACACACACACACACACACACACACACACATCAAACACACACACACACACACCATCACACACACACATACACACACACACACACACACACATCACACACACATACAACCTACACACACACACACACACACAACACACACACACTCGAACTCAGAAAGAATGGCCGAGGTTTTTTAAGGTCAAATTGCTTGAAAAGGGCTCAGTTTGAAATGGTTTCGTGGAAACGGTGCAAGTATATGAAGCTTTGTCTAAAATGCAAAATGCTGGATGCCTAGGAATTACAGGCGAAGAATTTGCCGCCCACAGTGTAACGCGCCCAAACAAACTATTGCGAGACATTCGAGCAGGAGAAACTTCAGTGAAAATCTGGCAGCCGTGGAATGATGCGTCTATGGGCCTGGTGTTTCTGAACGATCTTTCATTTGATATTTGTACCTTGCTTCTATGCAGCGATTTTGGGCGGGATCGTGCCCCAATTTAGTTAGTTGTCGTCGGTTCCCCCCCCCCACCCCACTTCACATAATGGTTGCGTTTCGCCTCCTATATTTCCCTGCCGAAATTGTTTTTGGCGGGCAATTTTTTCCCCGACAGATTTTGCTCCCCCCCCCCGCCAGATTTAATCTGGCGCCTTCACCTCGGTTTCATGCGGTATGCAGTTGGTATAATGACGTAGCAAGCATGTGTGTTTTGAACGTGTTTACATGCGCGGGGTTCGGATTATTTTCCTCCGCCCGTCATTTACAATGATCCTCCAATATATTCGCGGTATTTTTAAATATAACCTACCCATCTAACGACTCACAACAATGTCCAGAATACCTACGTAAGCGCTTCTCATGTTCTCGTCGACTACTTATCTGAACAACAAACACTGTTATGTAAAAACATCCACGGGTCCGATTCTTTTTCTCTCTCCTAAAATAGACCAGTTTTTCAGAGTTGTTATTTTGTGAAGAAAGACCAAACGCTTGGTAGAATTGCCGACTCGATCGTTTTCACAGAACCATTGTCCAGTCGATCATCTAGAAGTAGGCCATCTGTATTGTGGACTTCGCCCACTCGCCCCAGATTCCACTGCCGGACCTAGACTTAAACCAAACCATTCACACGCCATCACGCTGTTTGATTATACTGGGCAGGCCGTAAATCGCAATTGCTCAACTTCTGAAGTGACATGATTAGGCCTATAGTGTGCATCTGGATTAAGGTGTGATTTTTTCGATAATCATAAATTTGACAAAATGGCGATCAACAATCTGTTGGATAATGAAGCGTTGGAATATTTCGCCTTTTACGCCTGCCTCGTCATTGTCAAGATGATGGCATTGTCGCTACTGACGGGGCATTATCGCATATCTCAAAAGGTATGTAAGTAAGTAATCATGGCGTTTTCTTGAAGCCAGTTGGCAACTTTGATGTTTCTTACCCGAAGTGAAATTTACCAAAAAGCTTTATACCATGGCTGTCAACTTCGGGGAATGACTTGGAGAAAGATTCACTTTTGCCTGCCAATTTGTTTTTTACCTGCCAAATTACAAGCCAAACAATTTTTGACAAGCGGGAGGCAGGGGCCGACAACGACCAAAACCATTTTTTGCCCGCCAGATTTTTTTCCTGCCAAATTAGTAGCTAACTTCTGAGGGGGCGACAACCACCAAAACCATTTTTGGGCCTACCAATTTTTTTTACCTGCCAAATTACTAGCCAAACAACTTCTACACGTTTAGCGGGAGGTTTTTTGATAAAGCGGAAGATTAGTGGGATGGCGAGAGGATGAGCTCCCTGGCGGGAAACTCCCGAAATGCCAAATGCGGGCGGGAGGGTTGACGGCCCTGCTTTATACACAAAATATACTCAGCATTATCACCGCGGCGTGGATGAATGGTTAGAACGTCCACCTCACTATAGGAAGGTCGCAGGTTCGAGCCCCGGCCGGATCATACCAAAGACTTACAAAAAAAACTGTTTTTATAACCTAGGCATATCAGAACAAAATTGCAAAATCAAACTATAATTTAATCTACCTTTAAATTGAAATTTTAAAAGAAATGGAATATGGAATATTCTTTTCAGGGAATAGGCCAAACTGTGATTTCCGTAAACTTTCGAATACGGGGGAATTGAAGTAAATGTGGCTTTAACTCATTCCCCGTATTATTACCACTGTCTTTTCTGAAGAAAAGGGGAAATCACACCCACCCATACACACAAATACCCCCCCCCGAAAAAAAACGGGGGGGGG